>PVKN010038930.1:0-10965 GCA_004027915.1 Capromys pilorides | reverse complement strand
GATTTTGTTCTTCTATTTTTTATTTTTATTTATTTATTTTTTTGGTAGTACCAGGGATTGAACTCAGGACCTTGTGCTTGTTAAGCAAGCACTTATTCCATTGAGCTAACTCCCCAGTCCCTTTTTTCTTACATTTATTAGCTACATTCTCTATGAAAAAGTACGTTCCCTTCTCCTCTACAGATTTATTTAATAGGTATGGAATTCTTTAATGTCATGTGGTGTGTCACAGGATATGATATATTATTTGTATTGTAGGATATAATATATTTTCATGTCCAACTGTCACATATTTGGTCAGTGAGGAGCCCTGATAGCTGGCTTCTAGGTGCTTGTGGTCAGTCACATTTGCTTTCCCTACATTTGGCATAGCAAGTTGTTCCAGGCTTCTGCTGTACTTTCCTACTCCAGTATGAGAGTAGGAATGAGACACTCGTCCAAGGAGCCCTAGGTTAATGTGTTCTTTTGCTTTCAGGCTGAGTCATGTTAATTCAGATGGAAATCTAGGTGATCAGCTCAGTAGCTCAGGTTTAACAGGGTTATCATGAGCACTACGAGGAAGTATAAACTCGAGCATGTTGTTGGATTTTGTTTCTTAATACATTGTGCTAGTCTGTTTCTTTTGACCAGCAAATTGAGGAAATTTATATTGATGGTTATAAGTAATAGGTATTGGATTATCTTTGCCATGTTATTTTCCTACTATGGATTCCTTACTTTTCCCCTCTTTTTTTTAATTACTTGCTTTGTTTGGTGGTTTCTTTCTTTTGTTCTTGAAGCTGTGATCACTTCTGTCTCTTTCTAGAATATCTGTCAGCACTCCATAGGGTTGGTTTGGTGATCATGAATTTCTTCCATTGCTCTTTGCCATATTTTATCATTGAATTTGGTAGTTTTGCAGGGTACATCAATCTGTGTTGGAAGCTATTTTCTTTCAGGACCTGAAATACTTCACTCCAAACTTTTCTTGATTTGTTGGCTCGTGTTGAGAAATCTGCTGTGATTCTGATGGGCTTTTCATTATAGGTTATCTGTTTCTTTTCTCTAGCAGCTTTTAATATTCTATTCTCTTGCTGAATTTCCGAGATCTTGATTATTATGTGTCTAGGTGTAGATTTACTGTGATTATGCTGTGTGGAGTTTGATATGTCTCACTTACCTGTGTCAGTTTCTTTTCTCATTTTTGGAAAATTTTCTGCTAGTGCTTCTGCAGTTTTTTATATTGTTTGTGCTGTCGCCTACTGCTTTATGGATGCCTATTATTCTTTTATTATTTTTCTTTGAGTCATCTTGTAGTTGCTGAGTTGTTATTTCCTAGTTCCTTGTTAGTTTTAAAACAGCTTTCTGTTCATATTCATTAGCAGCACTACTGTCACTGAGACCTGAATGTCTATCTTCAGCTTCATTCTAGCAGTTTTGCCAGCTTTCAGTGGAGTTCTTGATTTCCTAAGTATCTGTTTGAATCTCTTTCCTGCATTCTAATTCTTTCCTATATGGTTCATTCAATGTTTCCATCATTTTTCTATTCTCCTCTATATCTTTAATCTATATCTTCTTTAGCTGTGCTGAACAATTCTTTCATGACTGTTATTTATTTTTGGACCCGAGAGATTATTTCTGGTATTATTTCTTCTATAGCTTAATGGGCTTGCTTCTTTATTTCAGTTGCTATCATTTCAGAAATTTCAGGTGTGTGATGTCCCAACTCTTCTATGTCTTTGTCTTCTGGATTTGTTCTGGGTCAGCTAGAGGACTGTGACTACCTTTTGCTCCTGCATTTTGGTGTTTTTGAAGCTCCCAGTAATCACCCAGGCACTGTCCTACAAGATGCCCAGAGTCTGCCAACATTCTTAAATAGGGCCAGGAAGGTTGTGGTGCGTACACAGAGCCAACAGATTACCACTCTCCTGCTTCATGCAGGCTGCTCAGAGTCCCCCTAAGTTCTTACAAGTTTAGACCAGCCCCAGCAGAAGCTCCATGACTGTGCATTGGAGGCTATTGAAGTTCTGTCTTACCATTTTCTCTTCAATCTCCTTTTTCAGAGTATTGTAATTTTCATTGTATAGACCTTTTACTTCCTATGTTAGATTCCTAATTTAATTTCTATTTCTTTTTGTTTTTGGATGCTTTTGTGAAGAGTGTCTCTTCTCTAACTTCTCTCTCAGTGAGTTTGTTATCTGTGTGGAGGAATACTATTGATTTCTGGGTGTTGGCCCTATACCATGTTATGCTACTGAATTTGCTTTTTTAATTGTAGGAGCTTCTTGGTGGAGTGTTTTGAATCTTCTAAGTAGAGTTTCATGTCATTTGTGAATAATGATAGTTTAACTTCTTCCTTACATATTCTTATTCCTTTTATTTTTCTCTTTTGTCTAATGGCTCTAGCTAATGATTCCAGACCTATATTGGATAAAAGTGGTGATTGTGATATTTCTTGTCTTGTGCCTGATTTTAAAATAAAAGCTTTCAGTTTTTCTCCATTTAGAATTGTTTGCTATTTTTCATTTGTTTGTTTGTTTTAGATGATTTTTATCAGATTGAGGTATAGGCCATGTATTTCAGTTTTCTGCAGGGTTTTGATCATGACTGAGTTCTGGAGTAGGTCAAAGCCTTGTCCATGTCTATTGAGATGATCGTATGGGTTTTTTCTTTTAATATTTTCAATCTTTTATTTATTTATATACCTGGAACATGGTCTTGCTATGCAGCTAGAACTCATAGTGATCTTCCTGTCTCCGTCTCCCCAGCACTGTGACTACAGGTGTGTGCCACCACGCCCACTTTCAGTGGCTGGCTCAGAACTGAGCGAGTTATCTCCCCCGCCCATTACATCTTTCATGTTTTTTTAAAAAAATTTATCTTATATAGTTGGCTGCATATATATTTATGACTGTTTTCTCTTCCTCTTAAAGTTTTCCCCTAACTAGTGTGTAGGTTCATTCTTTATCTCATTTGATCATTCTTGGTCTGAAGTTCAGATTGTCTGTGGACAGAATAACTACCCCACCTTTTTTCTGAGCTCCTTTAGCTTATGAATTTGTCTATGGGTTTAAAGTGTTTATTATCTATAGTAAATTATTGAATTTTGTTTCTTGATCTACTTCACTAATCTATTTCTTTTAATTGGTAAATGGAGTCTGTTTATATTGGTGGCTATAATTGATGTGTATTGATTTATGTTCCTCATTTTGTTTTCCTGCTGTTTCTTCCCTACTCCTGTGTTTGTTTTCCCTGTTTTGTGGGTTGCTTCGGTTATTGTCCTTGGAACTGTGGTTATTTTGATCCCTTTCTAGCACATTTTTTAGTGTTCTGTGCAGTACTCTGGTCATCACGAATTTCTTTAGTTGTCCTTTGTCAAGGAAGTATTTTACTTCTCCATTAAACTTTAAAGAAGGTTTTCTCAAGGTGTTTTGGTCTGGGATGGAAGTTTCTTTTTTGTATGACTTGAAATACTTTGCTCCGTGCTCTTCTTGACTTGATGGTTTGTGAGAAGACATCTGCTGTTGTTCTGATCGGTTTTCCTTTAAATATGACCTGTTTATTTTCTCTAGTGGCTTTTGCTATGTTGTTCTTCCACTGAATTTCTGGGATCTTGATTATTATATGTCTGTGTGTAGATGAAACTGGGTTAGTGTTATTTGAACTTCTATGTGTCTTGGTTTCCTGAATGTCAGTTTGTTTGCCCATATCTGAGAAGTCTTATCCTATTAATTCTTCCCATATGCTTTTTACGTTATTTGCATTGGTTCCTTCTTTCTCACCGATGCCTATTAATCTTGTGTTGTTCATCTTTGCATCATCTTGCAGCTGTTGCACTATTACTTGCTGGATCCTTGTTGCTTTCAAGAGATCTTTCCTTTCCTGGTTGCTGCAATGATGTCTTCAAGGCTGGAAGTCCATCTTTACTTTCATGCAAGTGGTTTTGTCAACTTTTGTGGATTTTTAAATTTCTTGTATATCTCTTTGAATCTGCTTCATGTATTCTATGTCTTTCCCATATTGCTCATTAAAGGTTTCCATCATTTTTCTATTCTCTTCTATTTTTTTTATTAGTGTGTTCTTTAGAAATGCTTCATAATTCTTTCATTATAGTTATCATTTCTTTTTTTCTTACTTGGGAGATTATTTCTGATCTGATTTCCTCTATACCCTTCTGCAGTTGTTGCTTTACTTCAGTTGCTATTATTCCAGAGATTTCAGGTGTGTGACTTCCAATTCCTTCTACGCTAGTGTTTCCTGGATTTGTTCTGGGTGGGTTTGGAGCCTGAGATTGCATTTTATTCCTTCACTGTGCCATTTTGTATTTCAGAGAAAACTCTTTATTTTGGTTTCTGTGCTACTTTTTTTGTCAAAGTTTGATTGTAGGTAGCTGTATCACTGAAATTTAAACCTTTGTGTAAAGAGTCTGTTCTTTAGATATCTCTTCTATTCTTGTTTTGTTGTGTCCCAGGATATTTCCTTCTCTATTCTGAGTGTGATATTGGTTTTCTATTTGGCACTCTCCTCTGTCTTTTGGTATAGAGCTTTGGTAGGTTTGTTATCCAAGTGCTTCCTGATATTATTACCCAAAGGAGAACATGTGGTTAAAGCAGACATGGTATCCTAGTTATAGCATGAAAATTAGCAATACTAATAATGGCAAGCGAAATTGAGAAATAAACACCTTTTGGTAGCTAGTGGTTTTGTGTTTTAGACCACAGTCACAAATACTATAACTATATAACAAAGCAGATAATAAATTAAGAATTTGTATTTAAATTTGTTCCCCTGAGTTCTGTCTGGATGCCTCCCCTTCACGTATCTGGAGTCTTCCAGGCAGACTAGTTCACCTAAATTACCCCATGTTGCCTCTGTGTCATGAGGATCTTCCTGTAGGACTAGGTCTCAGTCTGGGCCCCACTGGACTTCCACCCCATAATATTGTTATAAGGCTCAGACCAGTGTGTGTCAAAAACTCATCATAATATTTAGCCTGTGGTTAGCACTAACAACAGAACTATAGGTGAGGCTCTGACCAGGTCCACTTGGCTTTTGGAGACTATTTTAGTTCTTTTCATGTATTTATGCATTAAAATTTATTAGTATGTATATATGAAATGAATATATTAATTGTGGCATATCAGTGCAAATGTGCATCACATCTTAATCCTTTTTTGATTTTTCTAATAGTAAAAAGAGCTAAAAGCTCTGCTTGTTGTGGGGGTGGGGAGATGCTAAATTAGCCCTTGGGGATTTAGAAATCTTTCTGGACTGAGGTTACAGGTTTGCGGGATGGAATTCCCTCCCTTTGGATCTCTGAGGTTCCCCCAGTGGCCTGGCAGCTCCAGATGGTGTCTCACTGGTGGACAAGCTGTCTTGGGAGGTTCTGAGCCAGGCTTCAGGGATATTAGGAATAGGGGACTCATGCGGAATATGCCACAAGGGAATACAACAAGGAGGAAGGAGATGGAGGCATCAAAAGGCTGGCTTTTAGTAGGAGTGGAGAAATGCTGTCGGTTAGAGTTGAGAGTCTGAGCTTGTAAAGTTGTACTCAGAGACTCAAGTGTGCATTAGGCAGATGACAGGGTGATGCCTCAGAAAGCAGTGAATCTCGGCATTCTCTAAAAGCTCTTTTAAGGGGCTCCTGCCACCTGTAACATTCTGTGGACTCCAATTTCAGACCCTGTGATATCTTGACTTTTGTTTTCCAAATGTGGATTCACCCATCTGTCCGTCCCAGGTCTTAGGCAGTGTTATAGTTCGTGGCTAGGTGTCTTGCCAAAGGCTCATGCAGTCCTGGGGCAGCTTCTAGAGTTTGTGATTACTTCATGACCCAATGCTTGGATTATGGTTGTGAGTGTTGCTCCTGCCCTGGGGTTGGTAATCTGCATTACAATGTGAGGAGGGGAGAGAGGCTGGCTAGAAGCCACAGCTGCTGCCCCTCTTTTGCTCTATGTTGTTTTCCACTGCCATGAACTGCTGCCCTCTGCCATGTGCCACTTTGCCTTGGAGCCAGCTGAGCATGGATTGAAACCTCCACTGTGAGCTAAATAAACCTTTCCTTCCTTCATTTTGGGTGTCGGTATTTTGTACCGGCAACAAGAAAAGAGTAACTGAGACATGCATTCAGGTGCACACTTTAATCCAAGGTCTATGAAAGTGATTATGACACAGAGTGTGGTCAGTGGCTGCCTCTGGCTGTAGGCCAAGCCCTTCCAGGCTCTCCTAGGTTATTTCCTTGGGATTGAGATGTTGACATTTATGATCTGTCTAAGGAAGCCATTGCCTGGATATGGGAGCCCCAGAAAATGGAACAAATCAGAAAACAGGTTTTGATGCTTAGGAGAGAGGCAAAGGCAATGCGATCATGGAGTGGCAGAGGTTGTTTGGTCATTTGATGTTTATTCATTTCAATTTTTCTGTTTGCTTCTCTGAGATGCTTGAGTGTATTTGTTTTAGTGACTTGGCTTCCTCGACAGAAACCCAACATCTTCAACAATGTGTAATAATTATAATTAAATATTGTCATCTATAAGAAAAAATATGCACATATTCTTCACTGAATGATGAATCCCTGGAGACTGAGGGCTCAGAGCTGGGCTACAGTCAAAGGATGCTGAGATGTGAGAACAAAGGGCTCAGGTTTCTGGTTTATGCCTAGCAAATGGTGACCTCATTTGCCTTGCTTCTGCTTGTAATTTAGAACATTTATTTCCTTCACCTCATATAATAGAAAGAAAATGAATACTTTGTGTTCTACAATGCATTTGCAGAAAGCTTTCTCGTCCCATGGCACTGAGTTGTTAAAATGCCATAGACTACGAATGATCTCACGTTGCTAATACAAAATGAAAATCCCTGCGAGCAGTTGCTTTTCCTAATTCTGTTTGATTTAGGTGAGCAGACACCATTATTCAAAGCACATATGAAATCACACACCTGAGCATTTAAATTTGGGATTGGGTTTCCTACGGGCCTGAGTTTGAAAAAAGGCGTTGAGAAAATTAGCATGCTCCCAACAGCAGACTTAATAAGCTCTGAAGAGGGTTTGTGAACCCTCTGTCCATCACGCAGCTTGGTTGTTTTAATGCAGTATGCGAGAATTAAATTTGATTATGGAGATTTTTATTCTACTGACAAAGTCTTTGAATACTATAATAGGCATAAAAGACCATGAATTATGTGTTAAGAGATTATTTGTAAAGTTTCTTCTGTTAAGTTGTTCTTCCAGTTTATACTATTTGTCTGGAAATGCAGATACGGTAGAACTGCCCCCACTCCTACCCTCAGTGTTTCAGCAGTTTGCTGTGGAAAAATAAAATGCAATTTGTGGGAAAATGAAGTTCCTTGCTGCCACCTTCCACCCTTTCAGCAGCACTGATGAGGGAGCCCAGAGCCTCTGCCCTGAGCTACTCCCCGACAGCCCTTTCCCCCTAGTTCTTATTTATAGACACAGTCTCACTAAGTTGCTAGATTGAGTTGGGCTCCAACTTGCAATCTTCTAGCCTCAGCCTCCCAGAGCACTGAGATTACTCGTGTATTCCATCACACTTGGACTTCTTCTTTTTCTTCAATATCATTCATGCTTCATATGGGTTCCATTGTTTCTCTACTAATGTGCAGAATTGCTGGCTGTGATGGCTCTTCCCAGAACTAGAAGCACAGCTGGATACCTTCATGTTTCTTCTCCTCCTTGTTTTGGGCGCATGTGTTCATGTGTTCATACATTTCTGGAATCAGCAATCTAGCAGGTAAATAGTATCTGCAGTATCTCCAGGGGCAAACAGAGGCCAGAGGGGCTGTGGCTTGGTCATGACACTTTGCTATTGGGTATACTTCCTTCACAGGAAAAAGTTATGATTTTTTTGTTCATTTTGACCTAATATTTAGCAAATATGGGGAATAATCTGTAGAGTACCTGGACTTCCTAGAAAGATCACCTGATCCCTTACTCTGAATTGCTGCTAAGAATTCCATCTGTGTGCCTCTATGCACCATACCTTTGTACTTCTCAATGTACCCTTGGCAAATGTTCCATGAGCAGCTCCCAGGTGCAAGGTGTGTTCAAGACACAACAGTGAGAAACAAATGCCCTCACCCTCCCACTGCAGGGAGGCTGGGTGTCTTTTCTCATTGCTGAGACAACATTTCCGACACGCAAAGTTAAAGGAGGAAAGATTTATTTCAGTTCAGTTTGTAAAGGTTGCTGTCCACAGCTGGCTGCCTCTGAGACAGGGTGGCATGGCAGAGGGGCGTCACGGAGGAAAACCAGTCCACGGCAAGCAGGCAGATGAGGTCAGGAAGCAGTGGGCCCCAATGACCTTAGCAGTTTCTTCCTGTTGCTTTCATATTTGATCTAGGGTGCAGGGTTTAGGGAGACGCCAAACCAATCAGTGGGCTGATTTAGTCATCAACACTCTTAACCCCAACATCACACACTCTGGTTTCAGCCACCTCTGAGACAGCCTCCCCCTATGACTGCATGAAGCTTTAGGGGGACATCTAGATGCAAACTATAGCACTGGGCTAGAAAGGAGGAGGAGAATAAACACAGAATAGCACAAAGAAGGAATCGCAGACCACGGGGAGGTCTTTGAGAAGTAAAGCTGTGTGCACCCGAGGCAGGAGGAGGCTGCGGTGGGTCGTGCGTGGGTGTCTCCACCAAGCCTCCGCACGCCCTCCATAGCCGGTTGGGCCTGTGGCAGGTGCGGGGATTCTGAGGGAGCTACAGCTCGCCTGGTGTTAGCAGGTGGAGATCAGTGGGTGTGTGGCTCGGGAGGATTTATCTCTCTCCCTGGCTCCACACTTTGTCTCCTCTCTGCCTGACCTCCCTGTAGAGCTGGCTAAACATGAACTAAAACGTGAGCCAAACTGTTGTGTCTCAGAGGTCACAAGGGCGACAGTTTTAGCATGGTTGGGCTCAGCAATGGCTGCTCTGGAAGTGCTGTTTATGCAGAGATCTAGGAAATGAGTCAGCACTGGCCAGGCTGAGAGTTGGCCCAAGAACGCTGTACTGGGAGGATCCAGCCTGGGGGAAGACTTTGCACCACGATGAATGAAGACTGGGATACTGTTTTGGTCAGGGTTTTACTTAGAGGAACAGAACAGATACAAGGACTGGATAGTAACACAAAATATACAATATATAAGGAATTATAAGATTGGCTTACAGTAATCAGCCACAGGTCAGATGAGGAAGCGTGCAGAGGGCGTCTGCACGCTCAGGACTGGAGAATTCAGTCCCTAGGTCTGAAACTCACTGCAGTGCTCCGTGTAAGTCTCTATCCGACGGCTGATGGGTCTGCGATGGAAGACTGAAGTGTAATGGATGCTGAAGAGTCTGCGCTGCAAGCCAGACGAAGTCCAGGCCGAATGCGAAGACTGAAGCTCCTCGACGAAGTGGGGTCTTGACTCCTTCCTCAGCCCTTTATAAAGTCTCTTTGTGCTCAGTCACTCTAAACTGGGCCCATGGTGCCCTAGGGTGGAACCAATCATACCCCAGGATGGGCCCTTGATCCTGCTCTAGGGAGGAGCCAATCATATCCCAGACAGACCCCAGGTACCGCTCCAGGGAGGAACCAATTGTACCCCAGGGCGGGACTCCCACCAACAGGGAACTGGGCCTCTGAGTCATCCGGCCAAGTTGACACAATGTATCAACCACTATGATGCCTAGAGAAAGGGAGGGGGCAGGCACTGCTGGTGGCTTCCCTCTGCAGGTTGCGGCATTCCTCATTCCAGGGCTTGCTGTGGCGGCCTTAGAGCGATCATCTGTAGCTCCCCGCCAGTGGATCCTGGAGCATGTCCACCCATGGCATAAGGCTCCTGTTCCTGTTCCTGCGGGTTGAGCCCCAGGTGGGTGCAGGGCAACCTGCTCGTGCACAGGCTGGACACTGGCTTCTTCTCTTCACAGAGCGTCGGGCACTGCTCTCCAGCATTTCCTGGGGTCGTCTAGGAAATGAACAGCTCGTTCTTGAATCTCTGTCACTGATCTGTGCCTGGGGTGGCTCAAGGCCCACTAGTGAGGAAGGAGGCTGAAAGGCCAGCAGATCAGAGCAAGAAAGACTTGGGTGCTCAAAGCATGCACCATGGAACTCCAGTGTTGCTAGAGACCTTTCCAGGGAAAATAAGTCAAATTGATTTTTCATTATAGCACTAAGGTTGTGTTTGATTTTTTCATCATTGCAACATTTGTAGAGCCAGGAAGGTAACTCAGTGGTCTAAGAACCTGCTTGGCAAAAACAAGGGCCCAAGTTTGATCCTCAGTACCACATGTGGTGCTGCCATGCTGGCCACTGAAGCCAGGCATTAAAGGATTACATGACTGTAATCCCAGTGCTGAGGAGCCTGAGAGTCCTAGCTGTGTAGTAAAATCCTGTACTAAATATATAAATAAATAAAAGCTTTTAAAAAAAATTAGAAAGGGCTAGCCAGATAGCTCAGCAGACTAAAGCAGCTGCTTAGGCAGAGGCAGGGACTGGGGTTTGATCCCCGGCGTGCTGTGCCAACCCTGCCCTTGAGACATGCTGAGATGGTGACTGAGACTGGGCATGGTGGCATGCACCTTTAATCCCAGTGCTTGGGAGACTGAAAACAGGAGAATCATTATGAGTCTGATCTGTGTAGTGAGACCCTGTACTAAACACATTCAATTTTTTTTAAAAAAAACACACACATTTGCAACTGTTGCATGCAATGAAACAATAGATAAAACCAATGGGTCTTTACCATGAAAAAAAGTTATACTAGGAGAACCAGTTATAATAAAAGTAGTAGTCCTCATTATTAATTTTTGCAGAGAAAAATGCCAGGTTTACTTAAAAATGTCCTGAGCTATGAAATGGTTGCTTGCTATTAGATCTCTGATGAGAGTATCCCAAAGTTGCGCCTAGGGGCGTGGCTGGCAAGGACACACAGGGTGCTCGCTCTGCTGCTGTGTGCCAAGCTTCAGCACTTGTTTCAAGGAAACACACTTGGTTTGTGACT
>PVKN010038929.1:0-10969 GCA_004027915.1 Capromys pilorides | reverse complement strand
AAATGTATGGTTGTGATGTACCATGCTAAAGCTTAATATAAATTTGATGTTCTGCTTTTCTTATATCTATAGAGTACTGTTTTATCATATTTAGAAAATATTTGGCCTATTTTGTTTTGTTTCAATATGTTCTCTCTCATACATCTGTTCATTAATTTCAATAAGTATGTATTAGTCTTCTTGATATCAACAAATTCCCAATGTTCTACTTATTTTTTAAATCATTATTTTCTCTTCGTATTTTGCTTTGAGTCATTTCTACTATTAAATCATTTTTGTATTTATTTTTTTATTTTTTTTGTATTTAGGGAAGGGTCTACCGGGTGTTCAGGTTCTCACAAGATCAAACTTGTAGTGATCCAGCTGTTTACAGACTCCTAAGAGCTGGGATTACAGGCTGTGCCACCATGCCAATCTCAATTGCCATCTCAGTGCAACTCAGGTGGGGTCAGCAGAGCTGGCCTGGGGATTGAACCCCTGACCCCTGAGCCTGCTTGCAGGTACTTCAAACTACTGAGCTATTTGGCCAGCCCTTCTACTATTATATCTTCAAGTTCATGAGCTTTGTCATCTGCTATATTTTATATATGATTAACCCCATCCATTGTATTTTCCATGTTATGTATCACGATCTTTACATAGAATTTCTATTTTAGGTAAGTCTTAAATCGTTCATTATTTCTTGCCTAATTCCATTTTTTGAACATTTGCACACAATAAAAGAGCAATGCTTTTTCATTTCTTTTTTATTTTTATTTCTACATCAATTTTGAGTGAATTACAATTGATTTTTTTTCTACCCTGTCACATTATGGATTCTTTGTATACTGGTATTGTAGTCTGATGTTGTACATTGTGCATCTTCATTTGATGGTTGATAGATGTTACATTACCACAAAAATTCTAACATATGTTCTGAGACATAGTTAAGTTTGTTGGATAGAGTTTGATTCTTGTGGGTTTTATTTTTAAGGTTTGTCAGGCAGGACCAAATCAGTGCTCAATCTAATTCCAATTATTCCCCACTACTGAGGCAAGACTTCTCTTAGAATTTTATCAATAAACTGTGAAAGAATAACCTCTCTTTGAATAAAACAGATTCATAATGTACTGGGTAGAGGATTTAAAGCAGGAGGAGGAGTCACAGATGACTAAATATTCAAGGCTGGCAGAATTTAAATATACCATTGAGGAAAGAGAAGAGCCATGAGGTGCAGTCAGGGTTGGGAGTGCCAGCAGAGCTTGCCCAGGAATGAATGCAATTCTGTCTTCATACTCTTTTGTACCATACAAACAACCTGCACATATATGTTATCTTCATCTATCACACTTAGAGGTCTTTTTATTTTTCTTTGTCTAGTTTTTCCTTATGTGTTCTTTGTCAATTATTTCACGTGCATACTTCTGCAAAATGCTACTTTCCCAGCATATTTATAGGTGTATCCCTTCTGTGGACTAATGTGGCTGAAATGAGAGACAAATATATTTTCAAACATGTAGAGGCACGTGTTCAAAATGTGATAAATATTCTGTTAAAATTAATGAAAAAAATCAAGATGAAGGACTTCATCTCTTTTAATTTATACACTTAAGAGCTGTGCAACATAAGAAAAAATTTTTGAAGAAAAATATGTAGTAAAATATTTGCACTGTTGCCATAAAAGACGTAGGAATATTAATGAGCATGAGGCCTCTTTCCAGCATAATCCAATATACTATTCGTAATGTGCTTGATTAAACCCTGTTAATTTGGTGATGATAGAACATAATCAAACAAATGGGAGAAGCACACTTCCCATCATCCACCACTGCTAGGCAATAAAATTCCAAGTTTTTTTTTCAAGAGGAAAAAATATATCATCAAACATAAAAACATGGGATAAAACCCACAATATGAAAGTTACTGCCTTAATGAAATATTAAAATTGCATCAGGAATACTCTTCTGGCATTAAAAATAAACAATAACATTTCTTCCTAGTTATGGTTCACTTCAATTCTTTAAAAATTAATTATTACCTCTTTAAATATTTGATTAAATTAGATTTCAGTGGGCTATCACTGCTCACAAAACACATGCTATTGTGCATAAATTCTCAACTCAATTTCTGATATACTTTGTCATATTTTCTAATCCTGTGATGAATTCTTGGATTTTTTGTTTACCTTAGTAGTTTTAAAATATGAGAATAACTAAAGCTATCATATTGAATATAAATATTGTATACTATTAAGAAGCATCATGAAAAATAAACTGCGAAAGGAATATTTGGTATTTCATTATCATGTATTGTCTGATTTCCTTGTAGTAAATTGCAATTGCACTTTTGAAAAGCATCCTGAAAATCCTACATAGTTGCAAGGCAATAGCCATTCAATTCAGCTGTCCACAGTACATACAATATGACTGCCAATTCAATATTTTTGGCAACTCTCTGTAGATTAGCAATAAAAATATGTTATCCAAGAAAGTGAGCATATATTATAGTGGGGTTCAGTTTCTCTCAATTCAGACTATGTCCTCCAGTCTACCCTAATGTTAAAATGTGGCACATTTGTATAAACTCACCATTACCATAAATACTGAGTTTAGTGAGATTCTATATCTCTTTTCGGTGAGTTATCTTAACACAATTCATATTGTGATTAAATTTTCACAACCATATCTGTTATTCACTTTCTTTTTTTAATTTTTAATAAGAAATAACAATATGATAGTTTCAAAACATGTTAATAGTGCATTCATAATAATTGATACATTGAATATTATTGTTCTCATAGTAGTTATGCAGAGCACAGAGTGTAGATATGCTAAATTTTCTAATCCATATTAGTAGAGGAGGAAAAAGAAAAAAAAATTTTTTTCTCTGTACAAAGAGGAAGTAGTTGTATATATAGTCCAACATTCCATAATTGCAGTAGGTTACCGGTGAAACTGATAATGCTGGAGGTTGTTGGTATTAGCCTCTTTCAGCTCATCATATTAAGTTAGCACTGTGGTCTATGCCTCGGCATTAAGCTTTTCTGCTGGGTGATCAAGGGCAAGTTAAGGCCAGACCTGTATAACAGAATTCATCTTTTGTATCTTCCAGGGTCAAATCCCCTCAGGATTAACTTTGGAACCATATGTAGTGCTTTGTAGAACTGTTGCCAGTGTCAGTCATCGGGACAAGTCACAGCCATTGCTTGACCAGTTTGCTCTCTGTGAAAGCTTAAGACATGTCCTCTCTCTAGATGACTCTTCTTAGGCAAACTATACTTTGTTTATCCCGTTCCTCTGAGATCCCTTAATCTCCTTGAACAGAAAATTTGGGAAACCACTGAGTTATGGGATGTTACAGCACAGGTTCTCTTATGTCCTGAGTCCTTACTGACCTTGAAGGGCTAGGGCCAAAATGTTGGCTAGCCTCATAGCCCTTCTTTTTCTCTAATTTTTGACCTGTTAACTTACATTCTCAACCCTCCAGCAGAGAAGCTTCACGATGCTATTACTCTATAACATAGGTAATTGAGCTTAACATCACTGTCCTTCTGAGTACCAAACATCTTAGACTTATCTTGCAATTGGTATTTTCTGTCACTCATTGATATTCTAATAAATCTCTTTAGAATTTGATAAAAGCATTTACACATTTTTACACAGATATTTAGAAATCCAAGGTTGTACAAAATTGTAGCCTGTCAAGCATGCAGCATTTTGCCTAGCCTCTTATTCTCACTTAATACCCTTTTTTGTTAATCAATCATTTACTTGAAAGAGAGCATAACAGCAACTGAGTTTACATTGGAAGCAGTACATATCTAAAAGACCAGAACATGCATTCCAAACATAGTTCCAGGGTTGCACGCTGCTATCATCAATGTGAAAAAACTTTTGAATGTTCCTAGAACCAGTATCGAATTCATCCTGTGTACATAAGTGTATGGTTTTGCTCCTGCTATGTTTCCTCTCTTTTCTGCTTCCAGTCACTTCATTGTTTAATCCATAAGCCTTTGATTTCCATTCAGCTGTGTTATGACTTTTCATTTTTATTTCTTCTTTAGCTTTCTTACACTAGGGAGACTATACGATATTTACACATGTAGGTCTGGTTTATTTCACTTATGAGTATATGTTCAATATACATCCATTTATATATGAAGTCTTCCAGTTTATCATTCTTTATAGCTAAGTAATATTTCATTGTATAAAAATTCCACATCTTTTTGAACCATTCTTCAAATAATGGGCATTTTGGTTGTTTCCAAGACTTGGCTGTTACAAATTGGGCTGATAGAAACATAGGTGCACAGATATTGCTATGGTATGATGTTTTCAGTTCTTCTGGGAAAATTCCCAGTAGGAGGATAGCTGGATTGAATGGTATATCCAGTTCTAGTTTTTTAAGGAGCCTCCACATCACCTTCCATAATGTTTGCACTAATCTGCATTCCCACCAGCAGTAGAGAAAGGTTCCCTTTTACCCACAGTCTCTGCAACATTTGTTGTTGGTTGATTTTTTTTATGATAGCCGTTCTTTCTGGGGTGAGATGGCATCTAAGTGTTGTTTTCATTGTATTTCACGGATGGCTAGTGATGTGGAGCATTTCTTCATGTATTTATAGGCTTGCTGAATTTCTTTCTCTGAGAAACTTGTGTTCATATAGGATGCCCATTTCTGATTGGGTCTTTGATTTTTTGGACCCTAGTTGTTTTTAGTTCTTTATAAAGTTTAGATAGAAGATCTTTGTCTCAATACTTGTTAGTTAAAATTTTTCAAAATTGGTGCGTTGTCTTTTCACTCTATTGGTAATTTCTTTAGATGTGCAAAAGCTTCTTAGCTGAAGGAGGTCCCATTTATTAATGCTTTCAAGGGTTAAACGTGCATTTTGATTTTTGTCCATGAACTTTTTGCCTACCCCGATGTCTTCAAGGTTTTCTCCTACATTCTCTTCCAGGAGATTTAATGTTTCTCTTTTAATATTTAGATCTTTAATCCATTTAGATTTTAGTTTAGTGCATGGTGATAGACTTGGGTCAAGTTTTACTCTTGGACATGTAGAGAGCTAGTTTTTCCAGCACCATTTGTTAAAGAGGCTATCTTTCTTCCAGTAAGCGTGTTTGGCCCTGTTGTGAAAGATAAGTTGGCTGAGTGTGTTTGTATTTGCTTCTGCATCTTCTAATCTACTCCCCCTAACTAGGGGCTTATCAATTTTGTTTAATTTTTCACAAAACCAGATTTTTGATTCATTAATTCTTCGTATTGTTTTGTCTCAGTTGAATTAATCTCTTCTCTTGTCTTTATAATTTCCTCCCATCTTTGGGCTTTGGATTTCGTTTGCTCTTCCATTTCTAGTTGGTTTAGGTGCTACATGAGAGTATTTATTTGTTCCCATTTTCTTTCTTAATGTGTAAGTTCAAAGCTATAAATTTCCCTCGAACAACTGCTTTCATTGCATCCCATAGATTTCGGTAGGTTGTGTTTGAATTTTCATTAAATTCAAAATATTGTTTAATTTCTTATAACCCACTGATTGCTGAGAAGAGTGTTGTTTAATTTCTATGTATTTCTGGAGTTCTTATGGTTTCTTTGGCCATTTATTTCCTATCTCATTGCACTGTGGTCAGATAATACACATGGGATAATTTCTGCTTTCTAGCATATACTTAAGCATGATCTGTGGAGTAATATGTGGTCTATTTTAGAAAATGTCCCATGTGCAGCTGAATAGAATGTGTATTCTGAAGTAGTTGGTTGGAACTCTCTGTGTATGTCCACTAAGTCCAGTTGTTCCAAATTCTATTTCAGTTCTGGTACTTCTTTGCTAATTTTCTGTCTGCTTGACCTATTCTTTTCAGATAGGGAGGTGTTAAAATCTCCTGCTAAGATTCTGGTATTAGATATTAGACTTTTCATGTCCATTAAGGTTTGTCTTATGTAATTTGATGCTCCCGTGTTGGGTGCATACATATTTATGAGCGTTACCTCTTCATCCTTAATTTTTCTCTTGACCAGTGTGTAGTGGCCGTCTTTACTATATTTGATCAATCTTGGTTTGAAGTTTAGAATGTCTGCAAACAGGATTGCTACCCCTGGTTTTTTTTGAGATGCTGGAGTATGTAGTATTGTTTTCCATCCTTTAACTTTTAGCCTATGGATTTCTTTAAGAGTTAAGTGTGTTTCTTGTATACAGCATATTGTTGGGTTTTGTTTCCTTATCCACTCTGCCAGTCTACTTTTTTTAATTGGAGAATTGAGTCCATTTGCATTGATGGTTATAATTGAAATGTATTGTCTTCTGATTGACATGAGTTTTATTTACTACTGTTTACCACTTTTTCTCCTATGTTTATTTGGTTGCCCTTTTTGGTGGATTCTTTCTGTTCTCATTTGTTGAGTTCAGGTCGTTTTGGTCCCTCTCCAAAATATTTGTTAGTATACTGTGTAGTGTTGGCTTTGACATCATGAAATTCTTTAGTTGTTCCTTGTTGAGTAAGTATTTCACTTCTCCCTCATACTTGAAAAAGAGTTTTGCCGGGTATAGCAGTCTGGGCTGAACTTTGTTTTCATGGAGGACTTGAAGCACTCTACTCCATGCTCTTCTTGATTTCATGAATTGTATAGAGAAATCTGCCATTATTCTGATGGGTTTTCCTTTAAATGTGATCTGTTTCTTTTCTCTAGCAGCTTTTAGTATGCTATTCTTCTCTGGATATCTGGGATGTTGATTATTATATGTCTTGATATGTTTTTAGTCGGGTTGATGTTATTTGGCATTCTGTATGCTTCAGTTACCTGAATATCCAATTGTTTTCTCATATTTGGGAAGTTTTCTGCTATTACTTCTGCCCATATTCTTTTTATATCATTTGTATTGACTCCTTCTTTCTCATTGATTCCTATTAATCTCACGTTGTTCATTTATGCATCATCTTGCAGATGTTGAATTATTTTTTCCTGCATTCTGGTTGCTTTCCTACCTTTTCACTAGCTGCTACTGCTTCTTCAAGAGCTGAAATTCTTTCTTCACTTTCATTCGTATGGTTTTGCCAGCTTGTGATTAAGATTTTATTTTCTTGTATATCTCTCTGAAACTGTTTCTTGTGATCTATTTCTTTCTTATGTTGCTCAGTCAGGAAATCCATCATTTTTCTATTCTCTAATTTGTTATCAATGTCTTCTTTAATATTATTGAAGTCTTTCATTATAGTTATCCTACCTCTCTCTAGTTCAGAGATTATTTCTGCTCTGCTCTTCTCTTTACCTTTCTGCATTTGCTCTCTTACTTTAGATACTATTAATTTAGACATGTCTTTTCTTTTCTTTTTTTTTCAGGGGTTATTTCTGTTCTGGTTTGCTCTATATGTTTCTGTAATTGTATTTCCACTTCAGATTCTATTAATTCATAGATTTCTTTTTTTTTTATTTCAGATGTTATCTCTGATCTCAGTTGTTCTATATGTTTTTGTAATTGTCTGTCTACCTCAGATTCAGAGTTTTTGGCTGCATGATTCCCATTTTCTTCCATGGTAGCATCTCCTGTATTTGATTTGGGTGGGCTAGGGCCCTAAGACTGCATGTTACTCCTTGTTGTTATCATTTTGTATGGTAGTCGTGCCTGGCTGCGAGTTGCAGCTCGAGCCACTAGCTGCTGTGAGGCCCTGTGGGTTGGTACTGTGGGTGGAGTTGGAGCTCTGGAGTAGAGGAGTCTGAGGATGAACATGGGCTGAGGGTCCTTACCAAGCAGGTGCACGGGCCAGACCAAATGGCGGATGGGTTCGAAACTGGAACTATCACGTTGCTTTTTAAGCTTTAACTAAATTCTCATTCCATTTGGAAATATGTACCAATTAGTGAATTTTCTTCTTTTTTTTTTTAATTTATGTACTTGGCAGAGTGTCTCGCTATGCACCCCAAAGTTTTAGGGATCCTCCTCTCTTAGCCTTCCGAGTACTGGGATTACAAGCATGTGCCATCATGCCTGCTCTCAGTGGCCAGTTCAACATACCCAGAGCAGAATCTGCATAGCACGTGGTGTTGGGGATAGAACCCCTGTCCCTGTGCTTGCCTAAGCATGTGCTTAATCAGTGGAGATATTTCTCCAGCCCTGTATTGGTGAATTTTCAGGACATTGTGACTCACACAATTCCATGCCTTTATCCATGATATCATTCTAGTATAAAATGAGACTACTTCCATAAATACTTAGCGTAAAGCCATGTATCTAATGTTCAATTTAATTACCTAATTACATAGGCAAAAAATGAGTGCATTATTAATTTTTCCACATCACCTAAAACTATTGTTAGCTTTAAGGTGATGAAGATGTTAAGAATCACTAACACTACTGAGAATTTAATGTTAATGGATGAGCCAATCACCTAGAATATTTTCATCTCACTCTTTCATGTGATATATAGGGAATGGATGCTAATGAAAATTCATTATACAAGAATAGGGACACAGGTTACAACCAATAAGAATTTATTTATGTGAATATGTAAGTAGTTATGATACCAAGAATAACTAAAACTCATATGCTTGAACCAGGAGTATGAATGTATTTCTGGACTGATATTGGTACTGGAAGCCTCAGCAATGGAAGCTCCTGGACTCCAGTCATTCCCAGCCACTCAGTTCCGTGTTTGTGTGTCTCTTTCTTAAATCACTTTTATCTAAATATTTCTCTTCCCAATATTTAGAAAGAGAGAGTACATGTGTACTTTACTCTTCAAACTCAGCTTCTTGAACTTTGGTTTATATCCACTCTCTCACAAATTCTAATTATATGCAGCCCAAACTATTCCATAGCTTAGTTGCATCTTTTACCTTTTAAAATTTGTGGATAGCTCCATCCTTCTTCAATATTTGCTAATTCTTAGATCGTGGTAAGAGTATCTAGCTGGTATAACTAATCATTCTGAACTAGACTGCAAGATCACTGTCATCCTATTGATCTATTACCCATGGTTCACCTGATGAAAGCATTATCCTTTGACAAGATAGTCAGATGTGAGCTCCATTTAGATAGTTTATTGGTTTCACAGGTAATGTAGTCAGTACTGATATCTGTAAAGTGTTCACATGTATTTGTAAATATATGTAGCATTAAAATCTATACTGTGTACTGTATTCCAGAGCTGCCTATCAGAATTTTTTGGTGAGCAGTTTATGGAATGCAAATCCTCAGACATCTGTCGAAGAGATCTAAATTTGTAATCTATTGATTCAGTTTAATAATATTGTACAGTGTACTTTAAAGCTTCCTAGGTTACTTTGTTCCAGGGTTTCAGTGATGTAGGGTGTTTTTATCTCATTATAAGACTATCAGGAACTTTATCGGTTATCTTCTTTCCATGTTTATTTTCTTTTAAAGTATTTAACATATTTGTTAGAAACTGACTTTTTTCTAGAACTTTTCATCCATTTACAATCTTTTTATAAGCATGGCCACATTCTCAGTAGTGTTAACTCAGGAGATACACTGTGATAAGCCTGCACATCTGTAGCATGGGACAGCAAGAGGAGAATACTCCTGGAAGACAAGATGTGCTGGAATTTAGCAGGCCAACAATGGCATCCTACACCTGACAGTTTCTGTCACTGTCCTCACGCAAGTGTGAGAAGGTTCTTACAAAGGGGCCCATGGTATACATAATGGAAACATATGCACAAATGTATGCATAATACAGTATATTATTTAGCCAAGCTGTATAGTTAGATGATATTATTTTATTACATATCTTAAAGAGAAAACTTATATATAATGTCATTAGAGATATTACTTGAATGCTGAAGGTTGTGGGAAGAAAGAGCGACATAATATCACTTGTGTAAAGGAGAAAAGGATTTTGGGGGAGAGGACAGCAGTGAATACATGACAGGATGAAGATAGCAGATGGAGGCTTATAAAGAAATAAGACCAAGGCATTGATTTGTTTGAAGTTGAAGGAGAAGCATGTGTGAGCATGCACATGTGTGTCTCTGTGTATATTTCTGTGATTTAAATCTCTTCATTCATATATAATTATTTGTATAAATTACATAAAAAATCAAGCAAAATTGGTTTCCTATTACATTTTATCACATAATAGAGAATGGAAACAAGTCATGAGATCTCAAGTGTGTATAAGAACAAGAGTTTGTAGCTTTAGCAACTAAATTCAATTTAGAGTAGATCATGAGAACCAGAAGCTCTAAGAATTTATAGAAATTAAGGGTGGTGATTTAGCTCATCAAAATCTGGCTTAGAGATCCAGATCCTATTCAGTCTCCAGAGTTACCCTAGGTGTACTACTGCATAGTTTATAATAATACATTTCATTGTCATAATATTCTCGACTACCTAATTTGCTGACCATAAATATTTTTATTGAAATGATCTCCTCTTTAAAACCTGATACCAAGAACTAAATCAAAATGTTGACTACAAATTGATAGATGTTGTATATACATGAAGTTTTTTCCTTTACTATGAGATATTCCAAATGAGAAGTTTAGAAGACAGAGAATAACAGAAGTCCTCTGCTGAGGAGACACTAACCAAAGTTTAATGACCTTGAGTTAATGGGAGTTGAAGACAGGGAGAAATAATGCAAAGATAATCATCAGAATTTCAGGAGGTGAATTAATAAATATGCAGCAAATTATATTTTGTTTTGTTGTCTTTTACATTGCTACTATTATGGAATGGCTTGAATATATATTGAATAAAAGGTTTCTGATTTCCTAGTATTTATGTTCACAAATGCTGTAAATAAATGCTGTAAAATGTATGAACAAAATGTGGCAGATGATATCCAGACCTGATATCAAAGCACAAGAATATTAATATCTGACTTATAATATTTGACTTCAGTCTCTCACTGAAGGGTGATAATTTATCTCAGTGTTGGTATTCTTTATTTGCTCCTACTCCCTATGTGTTGTGAAAGAGAGTAGCTGTACTGTGGATTTTTGCTGATCTATGGAAATGAGCAGTGAATGCTT
>PVKN010038928.1:0-10969 GCA_004027915.1 Capromys pilorides | reverse complement strand
TCACAAGAATGAATCTGTGATCAATTCAGAGTCCTCACATAATATTTGAATAGGTTGAATAGGTTAATATATACAAAAAATATCACCTAAGTAAAAGTTTTGTGATAGCAAACAATTATTAATAGTAAAACATTACATAAAGACCAGACTGGAAAATTATGACCAGCACTTCTAACAGTTTGGGGATAGGATATCACACACAAAGTTCTAGTATGTCATAGACATGGATAGTGTCCATGATGCTTACTGGTGGCCAGGTGTCACTTGCACAACTAAGCTACTGTCAAATTGTATGTTAATTAAAAATATGTTAATATGAGCGTTAAAATTTTTACTTTTACAAAGTATTAAAATTTGAAAATAAATGTCAGGATAGAGTGGTATTTCAAAATGTGAGGCTTTATGGAGCCTTGGTGCTGTGCTCCTCTCTTAATAGCAAGAGTACTGTTGCTTTTCACAGAGTGAGAACTGGCACTCACAGAGGTCACATGATTTGCCTAAGGATGGACACGAAAGAATAAGTGTGGCCCTAGAACCACATGCATATTCCTAAGTTCCTATATTGTCAATATGGGACCAATACTGTCAAAATGGTCATATTTTTAAGACTTATATACAAATTAAATGCAATCCCGATTGAAATACCAACAAGATTTCTCAAAGAACTACAAGAAAAAAAAAAGTTTAAAATTCATATAGACTCAAAAGAGACTCAGGATACCAGGAGAAATCCTGGGCAGCAAGGGAAAAACAAGACACATCAGAGTCCATAATTTAGAGTTATATTGCAAAGCTACAGTGATAAAAACAAATGGAATGATAGAAAAGAAAAGCTACAGTTATAAAAGTTGACACAAAAACAGACATATGGATCCTTGAATACAACAGAGGATGCAAAAAACATCTCAAACTCAACTATTTGGTCCATGACAAAAAGCCCACAGCATACACTGGAAGAAAGATGGCCTCCTTGACACATGGTCCTGAGAAAACTGGTCATAGACATGAGAAGACTGAGTCTAGACTCTTTATCTCTCACAGTGTAATAAACTAAGATAAAAATGGATAAAAGATCTAAATATCAAGAAGAAGTATTTCGTTTGTTGGGAGATAAAGTAAGTAAAACTTTTGAAGACAGATACAGACAAGGACTTTCTGAACAGAATGCCAGTTGCACATGGGTAAGAATCAATAAGATTATATCAAATTAAAAAGCTTCTGCAAAGCACAATAAATAACCAAGAGTATGAAGACAAAATTACAGAAGGGAAAAAAGGTGTCAGCTTCTCTTGGACAGAAGACTAATATCTAGACTACACAAAGAACTCAGAAAATTAGACCCTCCAGAATAAAGGACTCAATCAAAAAATTGGCATTTTAAGTGAACACACACTTGTCAGAGCAAGTACAAGTGGCCCATCAATACCTAGAAAGACTGTTCTGTCCAATGGACAAATACAAATTATAACAACATTTCGATTCTATCTTATCTTAGTAAGAATGGCTATTATCAAGAGATCAAGTAATAACAAATACTGTCAAGGCTGTGGGAAGAGAGGAACTCCTACACTGTTGGTGGATATGTACAATAGCTGTGGATTTCAGTATAGAGAGTCTTCAAAAAATTAAAAAATGAAATTCCATTTCAATCCCACTTGTTTTCCTGCAATGTATCTTTTCAAAAAGCTAAAGACATATCAGAGTGATGCATGCATACCCATGTTTAGAAGTGCACCACTCATAATAGCTAAATCATAGAAGTGGCCTACATTCCTTCTATCAACAGGTGAGCTGACAAATAAATGTTGGGATTGCAAATTGGTGGAAATTTAAAGCAGGCTTTTGTTGGGGCACAACACAAATTAGTTATATATGGGGATGGTAGTTTTTCATTTTCAGTTGTCTATGATGCAGCTTATATGAAATAATTGTTGTTCTGTCAAATAAATACCATGCTATAATTGCAAAAAAAAAAAAATTTGCAACTGTTTTGTTGACATTCTGAGCACTTCTAAGTCAATATAATTTTTTAATTAAAAAAATGTGGTTTTATGCACAGTGGCGTACTACTCTGCTATAATGAATAATAAACTTGAGCCATCTGTAAAAAATGACTTTAAGATCATAATGTTAAGTGAAATAAATCAGACACACAAACTCAAATATTCCATTGCTGCTCTTATGTGAGAAACCTGAAGTATAAAGGACTAAACAGAAGCTCACTAACAGGAAACAGGGAGATATAGCTTTCGCAAATGAGAAGGAACTGAGAGATAAGTAGAGGGGTAAGAAGGGAAGGGAAAAGAGAAAGAAAAAAGAATTAAAAAGTGTTATATACACATACCAATAACCCATCAGGGATATTTTTTATTATTTACTACAAATAGGCATACATAAAAAAATTTAAAACAATCAAAAATGATTCACAGAGAATTACTATACTAGCTGAATTATGTGTTTTTTTCTTTTTTAATGGTAGTATTTTTATTCACTAAACAAGAAATTGGCAAAGATTTGCAGAGGTTTTCTTCTTACCAAATAATGATCACCTATTTCACTTATGGATAATGGATGATCATAAACAATGTCTGACTATCAGTCTCCTTCTAGCTCTGGAAGACAGCCTCAGAGGCTAAGCAAAATCCAGATCCACTCAATGAGTAGTCCTCTCAGGTACCCTATCCAACAGCCAGCTCAAGCTTAAGAGCTATTTTGAATGACACTAGGTCCTTTTGGCTGCTAACAAATACCAGCTGAACTGAAAGGCAAGTTCTTCGCAAAAAGGATAATCAAGAAACTATGCTTTTTTTTTTTGTTTTGTTTTTTTGTTTTTTGCGGGACCGGGCTTTAAACTCACAACCTTGCACTTGCCAGGCAAGCACTTGTGCCACGGAGCTATCTCCCTAGCCCAAGAAACTATGCTTTTTTTCACCTGCAGTAAAACCTTGTTTGGCAAGCGTCATTCATTCCCAAACACACTTCTAATCCAGAGTACTTGTATATTGAAGCGAATTTTCACATAAGTACTAAAGAGAATTCAAAAATATCATATGAAAATAATTATAATACATACTTTAATATCATGCAAAATAATAAAAAAAATACAAAGATAGACAAATAAATTAACCTGCACTTGCCTTTGAAAATTTTCACAGCTGATATGAGGGAGATCAGACAGAGGAGGGTTATTGTCTGGGACGATTTTCAGTGTCATGAATGGAATCACTGTTACCTAGTGGCGCAGCAGATTCTTTCTCTTTTTGTGCAACTTTAACAAGGAAACTACCCAAAATTACTTGTTTTTGCCTCCTGTTGAGGATTTCATAGAAATATGACATAGCATTGTCATTAAATAGTCATTGCTCACAGGTCACAGCCTTATTCATTGGTGCTTTTCTACAAAACCACACAGTTTCTCACATTCTACACTTCTCCTGAATCTCACATAAAGAGATGGATCCCCTGGCCTTTTTTTCTCCTCCTCCACAGAAGATGAAATCTTTTCCATATTCCTTGCTGTTGGGAGATAATCACCCAAAATCCCTCAGTGAGAACGAGACAAAAACCGTTTGACTAGTAGTACTCATTGACTTTTGGCATCATGTAATACTCATAGTGCAAGACCTTGCTCCTTTATCAAGTTAAAATGTACTGGAAATGCTTGCTTGTCTTGTAGAACACTCACAGAACAAGTTTACTTACACTCCAAGGTTTTGCTGTACTTCTGAGTTCATGACCAATTGCAACCATATCACAAATGCTTAAGGAACAGAATGTCCTTCTCACGTATCCCTCTTTCACTAAGTCTTTCAAAGGAACAGGATGATGAGCAGTTCAAATCGGAGGCCACTAAAATCATTCCCAAGTAGTAGACACTTCATGCTTTGATGACCAGGCTTTCCACACTTGATTTTAAAAAGGAACAGAGAGGAAGCCCCAACACTACACAAGTTTTCTTTTACTTTTGTTTTGGAAGAGAGGGGGAACAAAACCAGACGTTCTTCCTAGGTGGTGCAAATGAAAGTATACAACTGGCCCTTCTTTGGTTTCTAAGACAGCATGCTAGGTGAAGAACCCTGGGTGAAAGACCCCACAACCCAGAAGGCAGTATTTTCAGATCTTGCCCTAACTATAAATTTATAGGAGAAGTGGTAAAGAGACTGAAGAAGTGGTTGCCCCTAGCAGCTGTTGATTTTGTTAACGACTGGATTCTAAATTGTAGAGCCTCGAGGCAGTTGTAAGTAAGTATACACACAGTGGCAGAAATATGAAAGAACATTGATTTTACAGCAGCCATTCACCTGACTTTGCTAAATCTCAAAAGTTAATGGGACTTGAGAATCACTCTCATTGTCTCTTCTGAGAATTAGATTAGTATTTCCTACAATGCCCAGTCTTCTGGTACTATTTTATATCTTGCATTCAAAGCAAATCCTCTAGAAATCACAATGGAGGGGTTCTGGTTTATCAAGTTCATGGCTTGGAGAGATACACAGTGAACACACATCCTATCCTCATCATGATGTCATCATTATTTTCTCCCAGGCTCCCTTCTCTTTATATGATTTCCTCTCTGATTTAGAGGCCATACAGGGTCCAAACTTGAAAATCGAGTTTAATAGAGCATCCCCACAGGCGGAACATTTGGAGAGCTTTTTCATTTCACACTGAGATCTGTGAGAGTGCTGCTCATCTATTTCTATAATCCACCAGGCCACAGCCAGGATGCAAAATTTTGCAGAATGAAATCATTCCAGGACTCCAGATCCTACTGTGACCTTGTTCCTCTCACCACTTCACTCCTTCTCTCTCCTAATTAAGCATTGACTTGAAGTGTAACAAAGGAGATAAATCACCTCTCTTGCCCGCTTTAATTATCAAGGCCCAATTCTGGCTGCTTTTGAAAGGCTGTCTTATTCCTTCCCTTTTGTCAACTGCCTCACCTGCCTAGAATTTGACATGCTTCACAGAATCATCCGGTGACTCTCATCCCATTAAAACAGGGGTAAGGGGCTCACTGGTCTCCATAAGGACTTTGGTTTTGCTTCCTGTGGAATTCTATCACTATCTAGAATCTATTCACTTTTTCCTGGCAGATTGTTTTAAAATTTCTCTTATCTACAAAGCTAGACAGCTCCTCCACTGTCCTTACTCTCAACTGAGGACATTACTTGCTATTCATTCAGAAAGCTGACCCTTCACAGGCCTCCACACCATACCTCCCAGGCTCCACACCACACTCCTTCCACTTACTGATGTATCAGCTATTCAGATTTATAGGAAATTGTCACTCCAGACATGAGCATCAGATCCTATGTTCTCTATCTGTTCTACATCTTGAACTATTTTTCTGTCCAACATCACCCATTTCCACCAGCTACTGATTCATTCCCACCAGAAGACTAACAGGTAGGACCTTCTCAGTGTACAAAAGTAAAATCTTTTGATTCTGCTTTCCCTTACCAAATCATATACATTTCTTTGTTCTCCTTTGCAGCAACCTTCTAAAAAGAGTAATCTCTATTATCTCCCATTTCTCTCTTCTCATGTCTCTTAGCACTTTTTCTGCTATTATATCTGAATACCTGGCACTAGATCATTTATAAAGAACAAAGGTGTATTTGGCTCATGTTTCTGGAGGCTAGGATATTAGAAAGCATGGCAACAGTATTTGGCAAGGGCCTTTTTCTGTATCATCTGATAGCAGAAGCAGAAAGATGCAAGAGTGCAAGAACAAGCACAAGTAGTAAAGACAGGGCCAAACTCATATAACAAGACCCCTTGTGATAACTACTAGCCCGTTCCTGAAATAAGGATGCTAATCCATTCCTGAAGGCAGAGCCCCTATTACCTAATCACTGGTTAGTGGGTTTCCCTTCCAACACTTGTGTATTGGGAATGAAGTTCCTAATGTAGGCACAGATATTCTTCATTTAATGCCCTACCTGTGCAAAAACTGTTTGGGCATTTGGACATTAATGCAAGCATGTGAATGGCAGTGTAGTCACTGTGTTTTAGGGTAGCTCTTCATGTGCTATCCTGAAGACCAGCAGAAGAGAGACTATTAGGAAGGGAAGGAGAGTGGGTGGATGAAATTCCACTAATTGGTTAAGTAAAGGTTGTGCCAAAAACAGGCTACTGTGTTTTACAGTGCAGAAGTCATTCCTGGCTTTGATAAGGATTTTGGTGGAGTACAGTTGTAGTGATTGCTGACTGTAGTGGGTTGAAGAGATAAGGATTCCATACTTTGGATTTGGTGTTGGTGCTTTTTTTTTCTGTAGCACCAGTAACATTTCTACGTCCTCTGCTAAGGATTGCTCTTGTAGATGAGACTTTGTTCTTCAACTATCCCAGGGTTTAGTCCTTGGTCCTCTTCTCTGTCTGCCTCTACTATCTTGATGATCTCACTTAGTCTCACCATTTCAAATACTATCTAATTCTGACATCTTTTAAATATGTATTTCAAACCCAGAACTCCTTGCAAACACCAAGCTCATAAATCCTCTATCTCTTCCACATCTCTACTTCTGCATCTATATGCATGGCACCCCTGTGGCCAAAGCTGAATTGACCTTCCTTACACTTCAAGGGAAACACCTACAGCCTTTTCAGCTCTGTCAGTGTTAACTCCATCCTTCCAAACATGGGAATTATCCCTGACTTTGTCTTTTTATTCTATACATCCAATATGTCAGCAAATTCTTTGGCTCCAGCTTTCTAAAATGTTCTGAATTAGCCAGTTGTCATTTCCTTTTTTCCTAACACCCAGACATAAATAACTTACATTTCATGTGGAGTGTTACAACAGCCTAACAGGACTCCCTCCTTGTCTTCTAGCAGCCTACTTGTGGACCAACATCTGGAGGATTCCTGTAAGGTAAACTCAACCACAGTGCTTCTCTGCTTAAAAAATCTTGTGATTATTCCCATTTCGCCAGAGTAGGAACTCTCATCCTTGCAAACTACTTCCTGATCTGACCTCTTAGACCTCCTCTCTTACTACTCTCTCTCGCTGTCCAGCAAGATCCTTGCCCTTCTTACTTCTCAAACAGGCCAGTCCTAGGACCTTTGCTCTCACTGTCCCATCTTTCCAAATGCTCTTTCTCTATCCCCTTCTAGGTCAATGTTCTTTCCTTCTTTGTATCTTTGCACAATCTCACCCATTAATGCAGCCTACCATGATCACACTACGTGAAACTACAAGCTCCACCTGCACTCTAACACACTCCTAATTCCTTTCAATTGTTCTGTCTATATCTTTTACCATTTCTTAATGAGACTTTCAACTTGATTTATGACCCTTCTCTGCCATACTCTGCCTCCCTCTGCTAGATGTAAGCTCCATGACAGCAGGGAAATTTGTCCTTTTTAATTAATAAATTCCATGTGCCAAGAAAAGTGCCTGGCACATAGTAAACAATAAATATTTAGAGAGTGTGTATGGCTAAGTGTACTCAGTAGCATAAGGAAAGTGAATCTTGCTATCATATGATGGGGGCCATGTGATTTTTGTCACATTATCTATAGTAGCCAACCCATGATAAATGCTGTCTCAAGTGTAACTAAGCATAAGGAAGCCCAGTGACTTGTGAGAGAACCTGGCAGGAAAGTGTGCCACTAGAACAAGTTTTTAATTGATTCATTTAAGCCACTCGCAGCCAGCTGCAAATTCTGCATCATAGTTGGTTGCAGTTTTTTCTTTCATCATCAAAAGGAAATTTTTGCTTTGGCCATTAGCTGCTACAGTGCTGAAAGGGCCACACTCCTGATTCTAGTCTTCAATCCAGGTCACTAGAGGCTTCTCCACACCAGACTCAGACCCTGCCCAAACCTTTGTTCATCTCTGTACCTTCAGTGATCAGATACACTAACAGTTTCTGTCATTTCGTGCTTATTATTTAAGATTGCAGATATAGTGGAATGAGAAAGGCCTAATTCCTAAGCATAGCCACCACCGATTTGCCAACTTCATTGTCCTCAACATCTTTTAACTTTGTCTCCCGATCAGTCACTTGACAGAGCTTCTTACTGGCTGTACTAGCAGTGTATCTTACATGCTCAGGGGTCACAAGGAACAGATGGTAAATTAAGTCATGCTAAGAGAAGATGATGCAACTAAGAGATGCAGTGAATATAAGATTCATGAGGCTGCTGTTGAGATGGCCCTGCATATTGTTTTTGTTTCTGTTTAGTATTTTAGGGGAAGGGTTTACAGGGTGTTTAGGGTCTCACTACTAGATGTACTCCTAGTGATCCACCTGTTTACAGCCTCCCAAGAGCCAGTATCATAGGCATGCACCACCATACCCAGTCTCAGTTGCTGTCTCAGCACTCCTGGGGGTGGGGCCAGAAGGCAGGCCTGGGGATTGAACCTGTAGCACCTGCACCTGCTAGCAGGTGCTTTACTGGCATATTGTTTTGCAGTAAATTTTTATAAAGAGAAGTATATTCTGAGATAATTGTAAAAAGTACATATAACCCAGACATATAATGATCAAGATCCCAGGGCCAGCCAAATAGCTCAGCAGATTAAAGTACCTACAAGCAGGTACAAGGGCCAGGGGTTCAATTCCCTGGGCCTGCCATGCCTGCCCCAACTCCGGGGAGGGCTAAGATAATGATTGAAACTGGGCATAGTGGCACATACCTGTAATCTCAGCTCTTGGGAGGCTGTAAACAGGCAGATCAGTAAGGGTCTGATCTAGTAGTGAGACCCTGAATACCCTGTAGAGACTTCCCGTAAATAAATAAACAAATAAACAAACAAGGTCCCAGAAATTCAGTACAGGAACAGTATACTAAAAGTCACTAGAGAAAAGAAACATCACATTCAAAGGAAAACCCATCAGAATAACAGCAGATTTCTCTTCACAAACCATCATGGCAAGAAGAGCATGCAGCAAAGTACAAATCTTGCATGAAAACAAATTCCAACCCAGACTGATATGCCCTGCAAAACTCTCTTTCAAATATAATGGAGAAGTGAAATACTTCCATGACAAAGAACAGTTAAAGAATTTCATGATGGCAAAGCCAACCTTACATAGTCTACTAAAAGATATTTTAGATAGGGATCAAAATGACCACAATTCTATAAAAGAGAATGCAAAGAACCCACCAAATAGGGAAAGCAATTAGACATAGGAGAAAACAAGGTATACAACATCAGGTAAACAGTATATCAGACATGTCAGTACATCTCAGTCATAACAATCAATGCAAATGTACTTAATTCACCAATTAAAAGAAATAGACTTGGGGTTGGGAAGATAGCTCTGTGGCACAAGTGCCTGCCTGGCAAGTGCAAGATCATGAGTTTGAACCCAGTATTGCAAAAGAAATAGATAAATAAATAAAAGAAATAGACTGGCAGAGTGATTTAGGAAGCAAAATCCAAGAATATGCTGCACAAGACTTCACCTATCAATTGTTTGGTTTATTTTTGAAGTTCTGTCCAGGTGATAATTTCAATAGTTCTATGATTTGTGGCTCAGGAAGACAGTTGTTTTCATGAATCATAAGTAATGCTTTGTCCTGATTTTATGGCTTTTGACTTAGAAATAAATTTTTTGCAAGATTAGAATTCAATGTAGATGCTGCCAATATTGTAACATGTGTCGGTGCCGAAAGGAATGACAAGAAGACCTGATGAAGGTAGCTCAGAGGACTCACTGAGAATCAACCCTCAGTGAGCAAAGAACCCCTGAAGTAAATCAGTTTTATTTAGGGTAGTCAGTGTGATCTTGTGCATAATCATTTCAGTAAAGGAGGACCATGTGCTTAGTCACAAACGTGACCATGATCTTCATTAACTTCCATTCCTTCCCTATCATAGAGTTCACTCAGGGGTCAACCAATAGCATTCCAAGCAAGGGAGAAAGCAACAAACAGAGAGCCCACAGGTGAAGCTGCCATCCATCACCTGGAGTCCCAGCTTTCCGGGACTCCCCCATCCCAGCTTTCCAGGATTTTCAGCAACAGACCACAGCTGTCCCCGGGCTCTGCTTATTACACTCGTTTCTGAAAATGCTAGTTAGGCTACATTTCCCCACTTTTATTATTTTTTGAAAAATCAGGGTCAGGATTACAGACCATCAATCCATAACTTGTTGATGGATCTGTCCGCATCACCAAACAGCACAGAGATCACATACCACTACGCTTCCACCAAACCATAGGGCAACATGAAAAGGATCAAGGCTTCCAACACCATCTGCAACAGATCAGTGCCAGACAACTCCAACAACTTTCTCACAAAAACACCATCAACTTCCTGTTGACCAGACAACATCTCAACAGCAACACACCGCAGATCAACATCTTGACACAACCATCTGTCCCAAATTCTCCATCCCTTGAGTCCATGCATTCTTGAAAAGTCCACAGTTGCTCTGATTTCTTAACGATAAACTGTTTGTACACCTTGGCTGAACGCCACTCCAACTGCAGCAGCTGCAGTGGTGACAGTTATCATTCTTAAGAGTATGGCTACCATAAGTTCACTCACTCCACCTGTTTTTCCTCTTTTATATCTCCAGCAAATGTCGGAACAGCATCATGGAAGGGGAGTCTTGCCACGGGCGATGTAGTTGTATCAGAAGTCAGATTCTGGTAATCATCCAGAGAATATAGATGTTATCCCTTCCTGTGCAAGTTTTCCAATTTGTCCCCAGATAGGAAATGGAGCCTGCTGAATCTCAGGAAGAGGCCATCCGAATGATGTCCTATTGAAAGTGAGTCTTCTCATTTCATCAACTGGAGGACTTATATCAGGATGTTTATGCTTACTCATTTTTTGGGTTTTTTTTTATATTTAAAATTTTATTTTAAAGAGTAAAAACAGCAGAAACAAAGATAGAAAAACAGTAACAAGCAAGAGTACATATAGTACAGAATCTCAAATCAAGAACAAAAATTTAACAACGGTTGTATTACATATCTTCATCATCAAATCTTTTTAGATTAATAG
>PVKN010038927.1:0-10974 GCA_004027915.1 Capromys pilorides | reverse complement strand
TCGCAGTGTTTTCAGTGTTCTTGTGTTTAAATTGGCACCTGTGGTATTATGCTAGGGTACCATTTTGTGAACTCAGAAATAGGAGAAGCAAGAAAGATTTTGCCCTAATTTGTATGTGGGTCTGAGTCTTAGGGGGAAAATAACTTTCCTTGGAAAGAGAGTAGTAATATTCTGTAAAGCTGTAGAGCTAATAAATATCTACCCTCCATCTTGGGGATGAGAAATTATACAATTATGATTTTATGGGTTTTGGACATATTTATATGATTGAAGTGAATATTTTAGCCAAACTGAGCAAAAATTTAAGATAAGTGCCGAAAGTTAAAAGAAGTCTGTCTTTCTTTCTTTCTTTCTTTCTTTCTTTCTTTCTTATTTTTGCAGAACCAGGGCTTGAACTCAGGCCCTTGCACTTGACAGGCAAGAGCTTATTGTACTAAGCTATCTCCCCAGCCCCTTAAAAGAAGTTTGGAGGTTTTAGTGTTGAGCTATATCAATCAAGTTGACTTTCAGAGTTTCCAGTGTAAGTGAATCTCAGAGATCCAGCTACTTCGCTGGTAAAGTGGATGTAAGAATAGCATCTGTTTTCCTGCTGCTCAAAGTTAATATCAAGAATAATTGAGATAATATAGGAATGAGCCCTTGAAAATTTAACTATGCTAGTTGGTCATCCAGGATTACATTCAGCTTGTGGATGAGCGACATTCTACCTGCTGGAGATACGCTGAGTGGTTGGGTTGATCTGCACACTGATGCAAGCCCAGTTACAGACAGACAGACAGACAGACAGACAGACAGACAGACAGACAGACAGAGAGAGGTTTAAATATGATTCAGGAAGAGACAACGAGTGAAAGTCAGAAGGAGTTGATTAAAGTGTTTGTGTTTTGCAGACAGGAATAGAAAGAAACAGCTTTGCTCAGGAGATGGATGGTCTTTTTGGCAAAGAATTGTTGGCTGGGAGTAGTGTAATGTTCCAGAAAAAGAAGTGGTGGGAACATGCCAGGTGTTATGGCTTGTGTCTGAATGTCCCCCCAAAGCCTCATGTAGTCACTCCGGGGAGGCCCCTGAATCTAGAGTTTGTGATTGGTTTGTTGTCTAGGGCTGGGACTGAGTGTGTGAAAGGTACACCTGCATCAGGGAAGGTGTCCCACATGGAGTATAGGGGAGGAAAAGAGGCTTACTCCTCTCTGCTTTTGGTTTTGGTGCTTTTGCCATCTCCCAGCCCCATGAATTTGTTGCTTCCTTGCCATCTACCACCCTGCCTTGGAGCCAGCTGATTACAGACTGAAACCTCCTCCCCCCTTTAATTTTGGGCATTTGGTGTTTTGTCTCAGCAACAAGGAAAGTAGCCAAGACACCAAGGATGTTCAGCGGCCATAGATGTGAAGAACCTGTCATCATCATTTCTAGTTTTTCTTTTCCATCTTCTCCTGCAACCACTCTTCTTTTTCCTCCTTTTCATCATCTTCCAATTGTTCCTTCCTTACTCCGTGTGAGGGCTGTCTATAGAATTATGGGTAGTAAACTCCCAACAACCTGATGAAGCAGATTGTTTTCCAGTTAGTATTCTCAACTAAAGTGGTAGACACTGAGGCTCATGAAAAGTGACCCCCTACCCCCACTCCCCTCTGTGAGTGGCAATTCTGGAATGTGAGCTTAAAGTCTCCTGAACCCAGAACCAGAGCTCTCGACAGCCACTGAATCCTGCTTCCAAATTGGGAGAGGTAGGAAACAAACAAGGAAATGGCCATCAGCCAGGCTTTTGAGGTAGGTGATTTTGTATCCTAAATTTTGGAAGCAGGTATTTGAGCAAGGTTGACTTAGGTTTATGTAGGGAGCCTGAATTTAGCACATAATTAAAATCAAATAATCAGAATGGATCATAAACAAGCTTGAGTGCTTGCTTTTCACAGTCCAGATAAGACAGATTGAACCCTAAAGAGTCATTTTTGAGGAAGTTGAGTCACTATCTCCTAAATTCAGCGTTGTCCCATGGAATGTCCTATGCCAGCAGTGGAGTTCCCGCCCTCCTCTGCTCATCTTGTATGGATACCTTTGATGATACACACCTGTGCTTATGACGTCACAGATCATCACCACGGAAACATCTGTGCTATAACAAATGCTGGATGGAAGCATCACTGACTGTGTCAGAGAGGAGAGGAAACTGGCTCAAAGTGATAAGGCTCTCAGTAATGAAAGTTTGCTCAAACACGCCAGCAATAGCCTTGTGTTGTGGTGAGAAATATAAGCAGAACTATTTGGAAAAGCACAGAGCAGGACTTGTGCATTATTAAAGGTTGGCAAGGTTGATTTTGAAATGCAGCTCACATTCCAAACATGGTCTCCTTAAAAAGTTACTATCTATGCCGTCTTGCTTGATGACAATAGAAATCCTTCAGGAGCAGGAAACTCTTCTCCCAGACTGCTTATGAGAAATCTTATGCATAGCAAAAGAAGGCTTGCTGGAGACTTCTTTGTGTTTGGGAAGAGGCTTTAAACAGAACAGAAGTTTCCCTAGTGTATTTTATGTTTATTGTTAGATGAGTCGTTAGCAGTATTAGTTGTGTAGCTGCAGAAATTAATAGCTATAAGACAATCTTGGCTTTCTGAGGTTTTAAGTAAGTGACACGCTGGTGGATCATGGTTGGAATCCAGGCTTTACGTGTACATAGCATTGATTTGTATGCTTAATTATTAAGAATTTATTTTGAGCCACAATCTTATTATACAATCCAGGCTAGCACTAAACTCACTACGTAGCCAGGGCTGGCCCTGCACTCACCATTGCCTTGCTTCTGTCTCCTGAGTGTCGTTATTGCAGGCATGTTCTACCATGTCTGGCTTATATGATATTTTAGCCAATTATATATTTTCTGGTAACAATTGAAATTTTAAAATATTTTACATGAAAATCTAGCTTTATAAATTCCCTTTATGATCTGAAGAGCTCACAGTGCTAAATCCATGTTCTTGAGTGACAATAGGTGGGACCCCAAAATTGTGTCCCTTTTGGCTGAGGCAACAACCATGTTTAGCCACAATTGCCACCACTCCTGTTGTGTTGCACCTATCCCATTTCATTAGCTTAACTTCCTGCCTGGCCCTACCTTTGAGACCCCTTTTGGAGGAATTAGGAATTTATTATCCTTAGCACAATTCCTGGTGTGTGGCAGGGACCCTATGAAGGGCAACGTTAGTCTTTACCATTTGTAGGCCCAATGGTCAAAATTTGGTCCTAGGTTCATTATTGTCCAGTGGAATATTTACTGATGATGGGAGACAAGGGTGGACTAGTCAACATTACTATAGGTTTGAGCCATTGCAGTTCCTGGCCACTTGAAATGGTGGCTAGTATGACTGAGAAAATGATTTTATTTAATTGATTTAAAATTGTAGGGCGGGGGAGACAGCTCAGTGGCATAAGCGCCTGACTGGCATGCTCAAGGTCCTGAGTTTGATCCCTAGTACCAGAAAGATAAATTAAATCATGTGTCTAGTGGCTACTGAATTGAGCAAAATAGATTAAACAGTGGGGTTACACATCCAGTTAGGTGTCCTGATTTAGAATAAAATTCACAGGCCAAGTGCTAGACCTGTGTGTATGTATGAGTGTGGGCATATTGCAAGAGAAGGTATACTGCAGGTTCTGGGGCTTAGGTTCATCTGTTTCCAGAAGGGGAACCACACATTTTTCACCAGACTAGAATTCTTGTCATCTCCAGGAGCCAAAAAGATATGTTTGTGAGAGATTTGTATGCCCTTTCCTACTTACAGACAAAAATCATCTTAAGCTTGCTTGGGAAGTTTCATTGTTCTCTGTTTCCTGGGTGTCCAGTGAAAGGTACTACTTGCATAATATAGCAGTGACTCTGTGTGGAAACACTAAAAGCATTTGATGGGCTGCTCAGTTCCACCATTTCCAATAGTGTACAGCCACGAGTTATGAGCCAGTGGGACAGATGCTACTATGGAAAGCTCAAAGACTTGTTAGAGGGACCCTATGTCCTTAGGGCTGAAGACCTATTGGCTTCCATCCTGTGATTTCCATTATAAAAATACAGAACATATCTAATGATCACCTTGCTGAAACCCAGTCTGCCAGGAATGGATTTTAAAAGATCCTTCTGCCATGCAACTGATTCATTCATTTTCATGCTGTTTGTCAGGGAAGCTTGTCACTGCCATTTTCCACCAAACTTATGGTCCAACTGCCCTTTGTCTTTGTCATGGTGTTGGAAACTTCACAAACATCTACCAGGCTCTGGTCTCTTAGCATCTCTCTGGGCTCACTCCTGAACCTTGCCCCAAGCCACCTTTTCCGGATTATATACATGTTCACCGCTTCTAGAGGTATTTGCATGGGAAGACAACAAGAAAGATCAGCTCACTACATTCAAGACAAAGCTTTGAGTCATGGCCTCACAGAACCGCTCCCCCGGCCCAAAAGTTTGCTTCAAAATATAGAAGACCTCATAAAAATGATAAAGAGTTGTACCTAATTTGCCAAATGATAACCAGTGCCTGTCTTCTTATAGTGAAAGAAAAAGGAAAGCATACATAAATGTTTTCTGTTTGGCTCAGCCATCCGATCAGAGTTATGTACCATCTATTATTAGGGTCAAATTCTGCTGAGAGGCTGCCCTATCTCCCTTTAGATCTTGTGGGTAAATGTTGATGTACGCCCCTATTACGACAGGGAATTGAATTAGTCCTAGAGTTCAGCAGGAGGAGAAAGACAAAGCTCTCTGGGGGAGGGGGAAAGGTTTTGCATGCTTTTATCTCTCTTTCTAGCAAAATTTCAAACTATAATGTTTTCTGGTGAAACATCAAGACAATATCAACAGAGACTAGCTATCAGATGTTTAGTTATCTGTGTCCATCTATATTTTGAATGCTGCATCTAGTCTTGTTCCTAGCCCTAAGGAGACTAAAAATTCATATTCAGATAAGGAAAGGTGAACAGATGGAGCAGAGTTCAGCATAAAGGTTTAATCCTATCAGGCTGATTCCTGTATGGCCATCTGGATAATCCGGCACACACATTCAAGGCCTGTTAAAAATATGACTCCAGCCAAGATTAACGTCATAGATTTTCCACTAGACTTGCTCATATTTGACTTTATGATTTTCTTAGTCCAGGAAGATTGCTTTCAAATAAAGTCTTGAGTATTCCTTGAAGAAGCAGTTACATGGCATTTTGTTGTTTTTCATTAACTTGGAAATTGTTCTTTCCTTTTTCCAATATTAGGTGCCCATTTTTGGAGTTTTCCTCCCCCATTTTCATTTCTCAAACTTTTCTTACAATAGGATAGCAAGAATTGGGCTAAAAATAATTTTGTGTGTGAAAGTTTTCCTTGTTGGGAAAGAAGTTATTTACTTATTGTGTAATGAGAGGCAAGTGGATTCACTATTATTGCAACCAGTGTTGCAATTAGACCCATGAATAATTCATTCAGAAAGTTCTTTTACTTTCCATGATAATTTTACCCTATTGCTTTGCAATAGAGTAGCTGACAATCATAGACCAAGGGGGAGAAAGAAAGAACTGATTGTAATATCTGCTTTCAGTTGTTCTAGGATTATTATTTTGTATATTTTAATTTTGGATTTGGCATATCAGACACAATGCAGAAAACAGTATATTCAGTCCTCCTTGGGTTTTAAAATTCTGAACCGCACCATATTTAACAAACAATTTTTGCATATTATGAAACAGTGCTGTTGCATGTCATTAAATCAAACAGCCTTCAACATATCTTTCAAGTGCAATTTAGAAGTTGCAGGTACATCAAAATGTCAAGATTTTTCACTGCTAAGTTGCCAAATAACCCTGTGTAGTAAACTTGAACCGAGTTCTGGATCTCATATATATTCAGAAACCCAAAAGCACTTGGCCTTGAAGTGTTTCCAATCACAATTACTACAGCAGTATTTTAGTCCTTCCTTGGCTCAAATGCTGCGTCCACTGATTGCTGAGGTACTTTGCAACTTTAGAACAGAATCAGAAAATTGTAAAGTAAACAGGAAGGAGGTAGGATTTGGGCTGGGGCTGTCCTTAGCGAGTGGTTCCTTGTCACTGAGCTCTTTCTTGGTGTGTGTGTGTCTATGTCCAGATATCCACCCCCAGGTTTGCTCTGCCTCGACGCGAATAGACATCAGAGCCACATTTCCATCTAGTGACTACGATTTTTTTCCTTTCCTCCTTTTCTATGAGAGCCATTTATGCTGTCAAAGCAAAGGGTTTTCTTGCCAAATGAAGTCACTTTGGAATAAAGGATGAAAAACACTTGAAATTCTCCATCTCTTCACTTAATATTTAATAGATTTAATTGCATGTGGTATTGAGAAATCTCTAATCATGGGTTACATTTCTCTTTAAAGTGACAAACACCACACATATATTCAGGAATATATATATATATATATATATATATGTATATATATGTATATATATATGTATATATATACATAGATATATATTTCTGTTTTCCTTTTCAAAGTAATATTTAGATATCCTAGTGCAGAGGACAATAAATGCAGGCCAGTAACAAAACAAAACTAAATAAAAACCCTAATAAATAATAGCTGCATAATGCAATTAAGGAAAACAATAAAAGAAGACAGAAACAAATTTCTAGTAACTCAAGCCAAAGCAAGAACATGTGTTAAAAACCCGGCTACCCCTGGAGGGAAGAGGCCGTCAGAGTCATGTGCTTAGGAGCTGAGCTCTACACTGACTGGAGGTGGTGGTGAGGCTGCTGCTCTGAAAGTGGAAGCTCCCGCTGCTAGCGTGGAGATCAGGCTGAGCGCTATAACTGCGCTGGTTTCTAAGGCATCCAGGTGCCTCTTTCGCAAGGTGCAAGTGGAGAGCTGGTGTCCAGTGGGCCGCAAGTCCTTTGTTCACCCTGCTTTCTGAGTAGCGCTTGTTTAATGATCAAAGCAGGCAGATTTGGGCGCTGCTGAGCGATGGGCGCATGAGCAGCATCATTTCATCCAAAACAAAACCAAACCTCTAAAAATCCAACCTACCCAGAGCAAATGTTCACGCAGCACAGGAGAAGAAAGCATCTACATACTGAGTTCAAGTGGGACCATTTTGTGTCCCCACCAGCTTCTGGAAGAGCGTTGCTTGCTAACAAAACATCACTAGAACCAAATGGATGAAAGGGAGAAGGGCCAGAGGCTTTATAAGATCACAAATATTCCACACGCATGGGCTAATCTCATGTGTTTCACAGCGTTTTCTGATAAGTCCCCAAAATGGAGACAATTATGGTAAAGCCAGTTCCTCTGCCTGAAAATTTTCTGAAAAGTTTCCAATTAATCTTCATTCCTAGCAAATGAGGTCTTTGAAAAAGAAAACATTCCACTTTGGAAAGAATAATGTCGAATCCACTTTTTCAGTCCACTTAACTGCGTACTTTAGCAAAGACCTGAACTGCAAGCTGTTAGGGAAGTTTCACAGGGAATGGTACCATCTGTAATGAAGAGAGTGTAGGGGATTCTAGTGCATAACTAGGCTCTGGTGAGGGAGGCAAGGATGATCCTAACAACGATGGACATAATGAGTACAGTGTGCCTGGCGTGTAGTAAAGGCAGCCATGAGGAGATTTGTTCTGTGCTTTGCTGGAAGTCTGTGAGGTCTCACCTACCTGGAAAGAACAACTTAGGTGAATGACTCTTTCAAGGATACACTAAGAAGTAGACAGAGATATTTGCAGTTAGAGGGCTGGTGAGATAGCTCAGCAGACTTAAGTACCTGCTTAGGCAAGCACAGGGACAGGGGTAGGATGCCTGGCACCACATGCAGAGCAGGCCTCCAAGACCAGGAATGGTGGTACATGCCTATAATCCCAGCGCTGAGGAGGCTGAACATAGGAGGATCACTGTGGGTCCAAGCTACATAGTGAGACCCTGTACCAATACCAATATATATAAAAACTTAGCACTTGGAGTTCTTGGCCACTATTAAATACATATGAGAAGCAGTGTGCCATAATTTCTTCATCTGGATGCCAGTTAAGGTTGGGTCAGCACGTTCACCTCCACTGCAAGTCCCAGTTCTTCGAGTCACACAAAGGCTGAGTCTTCAAAAGTGCCAGCGTGCTTCCCTACGCTGTGCACAAAGTGGCATGTGACCTTATGTCCCTTCAAAGTGGAATTTCACTTTGAGATTTACAACAGGATTAGGAATTCTCTCTATTTATACATTCGCACAACTAATAGAATATACTCTGTCCTACAGAAGGAATGGGGAGCGAGCGAAGCTGTGCACCTCTAGTAGGGCTTCCGGGGTGGGACAGCCGCTGTCAAAACAGCCTCACTGGGGATGAGATATGATAAATGCTGAGCTGGGGTCATCTACAGTACATGGTTTCTCCAAAAATGTGAGGTATTGATTATGGCACCAAGAGATTTCAGAGGCGAGAGCAAGAACAGCTTGGGCCCCGGTGATAGCCATACACGCCACTAATTCACCTCCGTGGCAGGCACCTCTGAGCCCAATTAACCCTTATTCCCAAGGCTGCCCATAAACTCCGAGGTAAACATGACTCTCCTGGCCCTTGCTTTCTCTCAGTGAAATAGATCATTGCTATTGGAGGCCCAGCTTATAAATTTCACCTTGCTAATAAGAGCCTGCTGCCCCCGTGCATGTGTGCAGACACGCAAAGCATGTGCCACTGGTTCTGTAAAAAAGAAAATTTTAAAGTGCTTAGGGCATCCGTGATTTTCCCTGCCTTCTGAGGCCACTGGGAGGAAATATAAACGCTCCGGAGGTAAAGCAGGTGGCAGCTAACGTTGTCCAGTGCGATTGTCTGCGGAACACGAGTGGTTAAATACGTACTGGGGGTTGAATGATTTCTTCCTTTCTTTTTAAATTCTTCCTTCTCTTTTCTGTCTCACCACAACCATTGTTCAGAAGCAAATTGGAAATCTGGTAATTAGACGCTGACTCACAGTGTAGTATTAAAGTCCTGAGCCAAAGTTCAACACCCTGAAATGAAATTTAAACCAATTAATCTGTTAGATTTTTATCGCTTGTCCATGTTTTCTCAGCAATTCCCTCAGCACGTGGCCTTTGATCAACTCTCATACAAACGCTAAAATGTGTGCCTGCTGCTAGCAAGATGGGAATGACATTAACGTGGTACTCATAAAACAATCAGAGCAGAGAAGCCCGCAAACAGGCAGGGCATAGTAATATTTAATAAAAGCGCACACATAATCTTCAGAATTAGCATTTTGTGCCTTGCAGTACCTTTGGGAGAAGAGCTTTTATTTGTGGAGTGATCATTATTATAACAAAGAGCTTACCTAATAATTTCCACTTTAACTCTGCAATGTGCCACTAGCGTTTCAGAGCCATTATGCTAAACTGGTGGGGTAATCATGTTATTGTCATAGTTTGAAGGAGGGAAAATCTCCTCTGCTTTGGTGGCTGGTGAAGGCTGGGGGAGGGATTAGAGAAAAGAAGCAGGAAAAAAAAACCCCAACAAAACAACCAAACTTATTTTTAATGAAATTTAGAGCCAGAAATTGGCTTATTGTCCTGTGGACAGTGTGAAAATTCATCTGTGAGGGAGAAAGCTCTTTTATTGGAGCAATTAAGTCAAGAATTAACTGGCAAGAAAGTACTTTTGTATTCAATAATACCCCCTTGCTCCCAATTTCATAATATTTTCTTGTAGATAGAGTTGTATTGATCATTACATTTCTGGATTGAATTGAACCCACTTACGAATCTTTTCACTCTCAAATTCTGCAGAGTCTATGCACGGCAACTACTAAAAAATGATCTTTCTCCATCTGCCCTCTGCTTTTCCCTGGGTGTCCTGAATGAAACAAAGAGAAGTTCACAGCTTCCTCAGGTGTTCTCTGAGCATCCTCAGGCAATCCTTGTCCAACAGCAAAGAGGGAAGGAAAGTTTCAGGGCCCACAAATCAGCACCACTAGTTTGGAATAGTTTGTTGGCTTTTATAACTGATTTGCTGTCAAAAGTACAACTGTTATCAGTGTTCTGCTGTCATTTAATTTTTGTTATAGTCTATGATCATATATGCTCATTGAAAAATTGAAACTATGTCAGTATCAATAGTGTAAACTTAACTTTCCTGTTTAACCCACTCTAGTACATTACCTTGTCATAAAGCAGTGGGCAACTGGTATACCTCCTCTCTTCCATACCTTTGCCAGCATGCCTGCTTCACACAGGACTCACACATACATACACACATTCATACCTATACTCATTTATAGAATTTTAAAAATAAGTGGGGTCATACTGTTCTTTTAATGAGTTACTTTTTCATTACTAACTTACTTTGACATCTCCTTACAACATTTCACAGAATTTGTCATCATTCTAGGGAAATTATTCATCTTTCTAAATATATAAGTACTATCATTTATTTGAGCACTCTCCTTTGGGGGGCACCTCCTGCTTGGAGTTTTTGTTGTCAGTCTTGCCATGAACATGGATACCTGTAGTTCTGGCCACACGGAAAGTATTTCCTGGTCCACTTTAGGTTTGTTACTGTAAGGTACAAGTATAAAATGACAGCATATGAGTTAAAGCAGGCTCAGAGACATTGGATTCTTAAGCAAGTATTGAATTATCCCCACATTTAAAGATTGGGAAATTTCACGTAAAAACTATGTTCCTGGCTTCCTTTGAAAGATCAGAAGGCTAGAGGATGCTGGCCCTGTGTTTGCATGGGATTGCCAAAGGCTGAGGCTGAGCTTCCCTGGCTGGCTTTCTGTGGGGCCTCGATCCCCAGGGCTTAGCTGGAGCTGAGTATCAGTAGCCTTCATCTCGTGCCTGTTTGACACACTGAGCTGCTGTGTTCATTTCCATTTCTTATCTTGACCTATATGGATCTGTGAATTCCTAACAACAGCTCTTGGGCACAGTTCCTTTTAGCTATTTGTAACAGTTCTTCTCTTGTGTATTTTGGCATTTTGGAGTTCTTC
>PVKN010038926.1:0-10846 GCA_004027915.1 Capromys pilorides | reverse complement strand
CTGCTGGGTGTCTTGGGGGTCTCTGCTTTAGCTTTGCTGCTGTTTGATCTGTGGATGACGAGTACAAGATACAGTGACAGGACACTAGGGTGCTTTTCCTGGTGTTCATAAAGCTCAACTCGAGCCCTAGGAGGCGGCGGCTACTTTGAACACCTGACGTGGATCATCTCATTTGCTCCTCCTCAGAACTCCATCAGCTCCAGGCCATCCTCATTGGCATCTTAGCAGTGTATCTTAGTGACCGATACATTCATCTATTTATTTATTATCTTTTTTTTTTTTTTTTTTTTTTTTTTTGAGGAAACGGAGATTGAACACAGGACCTTGCACTTGCCCGGCAGGCACTTGTGCCCCTGAGCTAAATCCCCGGCGGCCCCCCACCACCACTTTTTTATGGTCTTTTTGAGACAAGGTCTCGCTATGTAGTTCAGGCTGACCTTGAGCTCACTTTTGTAGTCCAGGCTGGTCTCAAACTCACACTGATCCTCCTGCCTCAGCCTCCCAAATGCTGGGATTACAGGCGTGCGCCACCATGCTTGGCTCAACTAATGCATTTAAAGGCGTGATTCGCTCAGCTCACATACGCGGGATCCAGTCAGAGTGGGACCCAAACCCAGGACACTGAGCTCTTGGGTAGACACCCACTTTAACCCACCACTGTGCTCCGCTTCTCCTGAGCAGGCCAACTGCACCAAGCATTTTGCTGTGATCCATAGTGCACGCTGCTCGCTTCTCTCATTAGTTATGTTAGAGTTACATTAGTTATATTATATTAGAGATACAGATATCTCATTACTGTATCAATCCATCCTCCCTTGGTACCTCCCGCCCTCCCTTTCTCTTCTTCCCTCCCTCCCTCCCTCCCTTCCTTCCTTCCTTCCTTCCTTCCTTCCTTCCTTCCTTCCTTCCTTCCTTCCACCTATCCCTAAGAGATAAAACAGTCAGGGATACACAGCTTGCTCGCTCCAGTTTTCCCCAGAGGTGCCCATTTGCACCACTTATGAGGACTGGCTCTCGCCAGGGACCAGAACTGTGCCAGACTCTTCACGAGCATTTTCTAATTGAGCTTCACAGCAGTCCCAGGAGCCAGATGCTCTTCCCATCCCCACTGACAGAGGAGGAGAAAGAGCAGGCGAGCTCCAACCCCGGATGGGCCCAGAATGATGTGATGCCTCACTGAGGCCCCATATTTAATTTTTTATTGTAGTTTGCAGCTTTACTGTTCTAGACTTAACTTGTCCTTGATCCTATGCAACCCTGCCTGACTACAGGAAGCTGAGATTCAAGGGGTCTCTCCTGGCTTCAGCAGGAGGGAAGAACTGAGGGAGAGAGGCCTGGGAGCCCTAAACTAGGCCTCCCTGCACTCACCCTGGTCCTGCCCCACCCGGCTCTCACCTGCACAGCCACCATAGACCCGAAGCTGGCTCCGTGGTCCTCCTGCGCCCTTAAAATCCATTTGCCACTCAGCAGCCCGAGGGACCTTCAAGCCTTGCACCGACCGTGTCACTCCCAGTTTCAGGTTCGCTATGGGCTCCATTGCTCCACTTTCGCATCCAGTCCAGCTTCTCACCATGGCCTCCCAGCCCTGCCCTGTCCCCTGTCCCTTTTAACCTAATGTCATACCTCCCTGTCCTCATAGCACTGTTTCCTCCTGCTTCTTCACACCCTGGGCCCCTGCTGTGGCCTCACCTTGGTCCTGGCGCATTCCCTTTCCTGGAGCCTCCTCCTCCTCCACTGCTGTCCATTTCTGCCAGCCCTGGCTCAGCTCAAATGTCACCGCCTCCTGGAGGCCTTCCCTGACCGCCTCAACCAGGGCACGCCATCCCTGCCTGCTTTTTTTCCTCTGCAGCATTTATCTAAATCTATAATTAACTTGTTTAGGGGCTGGGGAAAGACCCTGGCAAACACAAGGTCCTGAGTTCAATCCCTGGTACCGCAAAAAAAAAAGAATAACTTGCTTATGTGTTTATGAACACTGTCTGCCTCCACCTTCAGATCGCGGGCTGCAGGGCACAGGGCTTGGGGCTCAGTCCGCACTCTCTCTGGCTCACCTCAGTGCCCAGAGGGCAGTGGACACCTCTCTGGATGAATGAGAGAATGCATTAAGGGCATTAAGAGAGGTGACCACAGAGAGATGAGGGCCACCTGGGGTCCAGATGGAGCTGAATTGGGAGTGGGAAGCCAGGCCCTCTTCGGGCTTTGGAAGAAAGCGCTCTGTCCTCTCCTGTGACTGGGCGAAGCTCTCTGACCTGCAGGGTTAGCACACGTCCTCCACGCCTAGGGCTCCCCAGAGGAAAATGCAGAGAGGGAACCTTTAGCGGCTGTTCCGAAGGAGGACAACCAGCAACCACGGAGTTCCGTAATGTCTACACTGAGGTACGATATTTATTAAGAACCCGGGCTCCCACCCAAATGCTCAGGTCTAGGGCTGGGACACAGCCTACGTAGCTGTGTCCCCGTGGTGAGTTCCTTGACTTCTCAGAGTTGCAGCTTTCAGCTTTCATAGGTGTAAAATGGGAACAACCATTCAGCACACCCATCTTACCGGGTTGCTGAAATGATCCAAGAGCCTAAGAGAAGTCCACGAAAAAGTATCAGGCAATTTATTTTAAACAAATCTTATTTATTTGGTACAGGGTTTTGCTACACAGTTCAGTCACCTAGTGATCCTCCTGTCTCAGCCTCCCCAGTGCTAGGATTACAGACATGCGCCACCATGCCCAGTTTCGGTGGCCAGGATGGTGGCCTGGGGTTCCGGGGCCAGCACAGCATGTGGTGCCGTGGATCGAATCCTGGTCCTTGTGCTTGCCAGACAGATGCTTAGCCCTCCAAGCTATTTCCCCAGCCCCAGGCAACTTATAAAGATGATCGCAGTGCGCAGTGTTATCACTACGTGGTATATGCTTAGTGAGCTCTTATGGGTTGGGAATAGCGCTGGGGTTCCTTTTTCTCCTTTTCAAAAATATTTTTGGTGGCTCTGAGAGTCAAACCGATAGCCTTTGCTTTGAGCAACACTCCCAGCCCTTTTATTGTGCTGTTTGCTTGTTTGTTTTGACACAAGCCCTCACTAAACTGCCCGAGCTTGGCTCAAACTTGCACTACGCCTGCTTCTGCTCCCAGTGGGCTGGGCTTACAGGTGTGCGCTGCCAGGTGTGCACCCCAAGCCCCACCAGTGCTATGTGCTTTGCCTCCTAAATCCTCATCATGACCTCAGACAAGAAGGTCATAGCTATTCCCATCTTCCATTCGACAGACTGTCTCAGAGACCTCAGCTAACTTGTCCCAGGTCATCCGTCCAGCTACCAAACGGCAGAGTCACCCCACACCTGGGTCCGTCTGCCTTTCCAATTCTTTTCATCAGCCCTCACTACGTCTCCAGTAGAGCGTCCCAGAGTCCTCTTACTGGAGCAAGCCAAGGCTGCTTGGAGCCCTTCCAGCCACCTTCCCGGCAGCAGGCACACACGCCAGCTGGGAGGCTGGATAGTTGCATCCCCGCAGCATCTCGAGGGTAGCATCCTTTTTGTTTCAATGCACGGAACTGGAAACCACGCCCAACTGCAAAGGGAGCTTCACTGGCAGGGGCAGGGGCAGGAAGGGGACTCATCACCGGCTTCCTTGTGCTCCCTGATGTGTCGGTAAAAGCACCAGCCCTTAGAAAATCCTGCCCTAGGTCTGGGCGATGGACTCTGAAAGCCCCGTTCACCGCTCCCGTTCGCCACCTCGAGGGCATTTCTGGTACTGCACAGTCAACCGCACAGTACCGCAGCTACTTCCAAATCTTAGGGATTCTGACAGCCAGATTAAAGGCAGCTGAGGGACCGGTGAGATAGCTCAGCGGTCTAAAGTGCCTGCTGAGGCAAGTTTAGACAAATTTTCAGGGATCATGGTCCCATCCCTGGCGCCACACACACAAATCTCCTTTTAAAAAAGCAGCTGTGCAGCTACAGTTCTCAGGGCACCTCTCAGCCCTCCTGCCGCCCCCCGCGTGCATGTGCCATTCCTGTTGGCTGGGGTGCTTTCTCCCCCAATCGCCAACCAGGTAAACTCTTCTCTACCTTTCAGTTTTCCGGCTCGAAAACTCGCTCCTGGTCCCAGACTTCCTCAGCTCCTACAGTCATGCTGAGACATCCCTCCTGTGTTCCCACTGCTATTTCTACCACTTCTGAAAAGCAAGCATTTCGGTGGGTGCCTCTGGGTCAGTGGCAAGATCCACAAAAATCCAACATTGTGAGTTTTAGTTTCAGCCTGGCCTTACAGACTGTAAACAGGCAGTCTACAAATAATGTTTAGGGCCCTGCTGTGTCTGAGAAAAATATAAATATGCTGGCGATATTTAAAACTAGGACTTTCACCCATGTATTACAGTGCCTGCCTGTGAGGCCAGCACTCTGGGAGGCTGAAGCCAGAGGATTATTAAGTTTGAGACCAACCAGGGAAATTCAGTGACTTTGTGAAACCCTGTCTCAAAATTTAAACCTTTTTAAAAGGCTGGGGTGACAAGCCGAGCATGGAGGTGCATGCCTGTAATCCCAGCACTTGGGGGGCTGAGGCAGGAGGATTAGTGCAAGCTCAAGACCAGCCTGGACTACAAAAGTGACCCCAAGGCCAGCCTGAACGGCATAGTGAGACCCTGTCTCAAAAAGACAAAAAAATAAAAAATAAAATAAAAGGCTGGGGTGTATGTAGCTTAGCACAAAGCCCAGCAGGCAATCTTCAGGCCCCTCCCGTTAGAAGTTTCATATGAAAATCTAGATATTCAACTTGCATTTAAAAACAATTTCGGGGCTGGGGAGATAGTTCAGTGGTCTAAGAGCCTGCCTGGCAAGCACAAGGACTCGGGTTCAATCTCCGGTACACATGCTGTGCCAGCCCAAAACCAAGATGGCCACTGAAACCAGAAGTGGTGGTGCATGCCTGAATCCCAGCACTGGAGAGGCTGAGACAGGAGGATCACTCTGAGTCTGAGCTGAATAGCAAGACCTTATACCAAATAAATAAATAAAATATTTTTTTAAAAAATTAAAACAAAAACTGGAAAACAAGTTGGGCACTGTGGCACACTCCTGTACGCAATCCCAGCCATTCCGGAGGCTGGAGCAGGAGGATCATTACAGGCTAAGCCTGGACAACTCAGGGATGTTGTCTTAAATTAAAGGGCTGGGGATGCAGCTAGTGGTACAGCATTCCTGGATTCAACTCCCAGCAGGCAAGAAAACCAAAATCAAAACAATAACCAAACGAAAACAATAATCTTGAAGAGAGTCAAGCAGGGTGCTGCGTACTTTCAGTTCCAGCTACTCAGGAGGTGAAAATGAAAGAACTGCTTGAGTCTTAAGGGCGTGAGATGAACGTAGGCAACATAGTGAGACCTTCATCTAGGAAAACAACCAGCCAAGCAGCCACACACACACACACAAAAGCCCAAGCCCTAGCGGACATGGCACTTTGGGCCTGCACTTCCACAGGGCTTCAATCAGCTGGGACCGCCCCTTCGGAAAGGCACCTCCTTCCAACTTTGCCGGGGTCTCTGCTAGTCACGCAAGGTGTGCCTGTGTTCTTGACCCTGGGAGGACGCTGAGATCGGTTTGTCAATGCACAGAAGGTGAATAAGAAAGCTGAGCTAGACGCAGGGAGCGCAAGAGAAAGTGGCCCTCATGGTCCTCCACTCCTAACACTGAACTAGCAGGGAACAGTACACACACTGCGAGAAGGCCAAGCACGTTCTGCTTGACGGACTTCCGGAAGAAGTGCATCTTATGAGGGGCCCAAAGTGCGGGCATACACAGATGCAGGGACAGGGGTTCGATCCCAAGTGCACTGTGCCCCACCCCTGGGAGCACTGAGATGGTGACTGAGACTGGGCGTGGTGTCTTGTGCCTGTAATCCCAGCGCTTGGGACCTGAGAACAGGAGGATCACTCGAGTCCGATTTGTGTAGTGAGACTCTGTAGACCCTATACTAAATACATAAAAGGACGAGGGCAGCTTCAAACCCGGGAGTTTGGAGAGGTACAAATCCTCCCGTCCCTGTGGAATGTGTTCCTTAGCTTCAGACCCAGAAATGGGTTAGTGGTTCATGCTGCCTTGTGGGGCAAGGGGATGATTTTGTATGGAGGCCCATCTTTTTACTCCAGGACACTTAGCATTCTATGCCCCTACTTCCTACTCCTTCCTCCCAGGAGGGTCTCCTATCTCTTGCCTCCCTCCTGCTCCACTCATAGCAACAACCAAAACTGCTTCCACAGATTTCTGAAGGAGCCCCACTGAGAACCCGGGCCACACTGGAGCTCTTGTTCCCAGGCTTGGTTCACGGCAGACATTACTAATCGACTGCAGGACACTTTTCCTCAGAGATGGGACACAGCTTCAACTCCCTCCCCAGCCCCACTAATGGAAGTCTCTATGCATCAGCGGGACTTGGCATTTGGCTCCCACCCTGCAAGCCTGTTCTTGTCATAAGGTCTTACAGGACCTAATTTTTGTGCCCTTCATCTTTCCAATGGCAGTCTTACTGGTACATTAGGCTTAAAACAACTTACTCACCTCTCTCATGTATTTTCCTAGAAAGCAATGCCATCAGCGTCCACCAGGCTGCCCAGTGTGGCCCCTGGACCCTCACTTTGCATAATGCTCCTCCAAACCACTTCCTGGCTTGCCCTGTCTCCCCCATTCTGCTCCTCTGCCCTCTGCACCACAATTCCCCCACACTCATCACCCTCGATCTCTTCTACTGGCTGAAATTCATATTCCTGGCCTAGACTTTCTTCCTGAAAGCCTTATGATAACTTCAATCGCCTTGCTTGAATAACTTAACACAGTACAAATCCGCACATCTAAGCCTAAACTTTTACATTTTCAAAAAAAAAAATTTTTTTTTAAGCAATACTAGGTATAGAGCCAAGGCCTTTGCACTGAGCTGCATCCCCAACCTGTTTTCACTTTGAAATGTCTCTGTGAACTACTAACACCTAGGCTGGGCTAGAATTTGTGATCTTCCTGCCTCGGCCTTCCAGAATGCTGGGATTACAGGTATGCACCACACACGTGGCTTCTAAAGTGAACTGATATTCTGCCCCAGACCTAATTTCCATGCCGTCTTCTTCAGATCCACTCAAGGTAACTATCTTTACAAAGACTGAAAGGCAAAATCTTGGAATCATTCTCAACTCCTCTTTTTCTCTCATACCCTGCACCCAATGTCAGGAAAGCCTGTCAGCTCCCTCTTTAAAATGTGTCTCCCACCCACTCCTCCTTCCTGTCTGATGCAAGCTGCTGTCACATCTTGCATGACTGACCCCACGAGTCTATGAGTCTATCAGCTCCCAGCTCAGGCACTGTAGGGAGTCTCACAAACCTGGCCACACAGTCCCATGCTCAAAGACCTCCAGCAGTGTTGGAGGGAAGCCAGGAAATTGATCAAGTGTGTGTAGGTGGGACTGGGCCTCAGTGCCTAAAGCAAACAAGCTACCCCAGTACTGAGAAAAACATCCTGTCTGGTTCTGGCCAGCTATTAGTCGCTAGGCAACCTTGTATCGCTTGCTACAAACTTAGCAGAAGTATGAATACACGACCATTCCCTTGTGAAGGGAGTTAGTCTTGCCCATCAGGCCCACTAGTGAGCACATGGCTCAGCTTTTTGTCTTGTCTATCTCCTTCCTACTGCCCTGTCATCGTCCTGTCCCCGTCCGTAGCAGCTGTGGTTTCTGCCTGCCCAGTGCGCTCCTACTGCCTCACTGTTCCCTGACCCTACCAAGCACGTTGCACTCAGCTTTCCAAGACCCCCGCCGCTGCAGGCTAACTCCTTTACCTCGTTCCAGCTTCTGCTCAAGGGCCGCCTCCCCAGTGATCCTTTCTTGTCATTCTGAGATGAGAATCCTTCCTCCAACCCCCTCACCCCCTTCCTCAGCCCCCCTTTTCTCCCTCTACTATTTCCACAGTCACTGCCACCTCCTGAGCCACTATATAACATACAAACTGTGTAGGACTGACGATTTCAATTTCTTTTGTTCCCTGTTGTACCCCTGGTGTCTGGGACAGTTCCTAGCTCTCCATAAATATCTGATGAGAGACTTGATGACTTTGGGAACCTCAGAGTGGATGCCCTACCCAGTTCAGCCCAAATCTAAAAATAACACTGGAAGGATAGGCTCCCAAGATTCCTGTCCTTAGTGGGTTAAACTTCAAAAAAACTTAAAACCTTCAAAACATTCCCCACGGTGATGGACAGCTACACACAGGACCCACACAGGTGGGTCCTAGAATCTGGAGGCAATGTTGCAGACAAGATTTCCCCTTTCTCCTGCCTAGGGCTTCTTCTGTGAACCAAAGAGAGGAACATGCACTGAACAGGACCCTTGCAATGGGGAAGTCAGGAGCTTCCCTTACCTTTCCACCGAGGGCCTTTTTGGAGAGGAGGTAGCAGAAGACCTGGAGTCCACCGAGTCTCTCCTGAAAAAAAAGAAACTGCAGATTATGTGATTTTGCTGGCCAGCAGTGGTACCAACGCCCCAAGAGGCTAGGAGAAGGTGTCCCAGAGTGAGGCCTAGGCCATGGCTGCCCAGGGCAGGGAGGCCGAGGTTGCTGTCTGCTCATCACTGCCCTCTCCAGCTAGTATCTGCAGATGCACTGCATCTGTTGTGTCATTAACTAATTACTGCTAACTAGATCTCAGCAGGCCTCACAGCCCAGCTGGCACACTTCGGGGGCTGCAGTCCATGGGGACTGTATTCCTGAGACAGCCAGCCAAGAACACAAGAGAGAGACCCCAGGCTTCCCTGCAGGGTGCCTCAGAAAGAGGAGAGGAGAATCACCCTCCTTGCCCCGGGTTTGGAGGTAGATGGAAAAACTGAATTTAAGATGGCAAGGGACAAAATTAGATTTGAGCAGTGTCTGAAGTCGCAGGATAAAAGAAAATACATTCTCACACTATAACCAGTGGTAGGTGAGAACAATGATTTTTGAGGTGAAAACGTTTTTTTGTTTTTTTCATTTTCCAAAACGCAGCTAACTATATTCTTTTTATGATCTCTAATAGTTTTTCCTTTTATTGGTTTTATGAAATTAATGTCTATAAATTTCATTTTTCTATCTTTTTGGTTTATTTTTTCTGATGGGGCATTACGACGCAGTCCAGGTTGTTCTTTTCTTTTTTTTTTTCTTCAGATAATCATACATAGCCAACTTTATCATCAGAATTCACAAAAGCTAAGGTGGTACAGAGTAAACACAATGAAAAGTGCAAAGTCCAGGTTGTTCTTGGACTCACTCGAAATCACAGTGATCCTCCTGCCTCGACCTCCCCAGTCTCCCCAGGGCTGGGGGTTCAGGTGTGTGCCACCATCTTGCCTAACTTTCCCTGTCTTCTTATCCAATTTTTCTTCTTCATTTTTTTTTCATATTTTATGTATTTGGTACAGTGTCTCAGTATGCAGCTTGGACCCATAGTGATCCTCCTGTTTTCACCCTCCTCAGCACTGGGATTACAGGCGTGCACCACCACATCCAGATTCAGTCGCCCCAAAGGCAGGCATGTGGGACCGTGGATCAAAACCTGGTCTCTGAGCTGTTCAAAGCAGGCGCTCAGTCCACTGAGCTGTCTTGCCAGCCCTCCAAGTTTTCTTCTAATTCCACAGCATGCGTCATCTTCTAACACTGCTTACTAGAGAAATAGATATAATACAAGATACACAGATACCTACAGATTTGCAGCGTAGGATTACCGCAGGTGCAGAAGGGATCTCTGCGTGCTGAGGGCCAAGGGATCCAGTTGAAGGCCCGCAGCGCACGGCAGTGCCCCGTGCCAGTCTGTATCAAGAGGCTGAGGGGTCTGCCCTGGACAGCCAAGAAGTCTGTGCTGGACGCCAGGAGAGGTCGTCCAAGGTGAAGGTGACCTGCTAGGGCGATAGGTCTTGGGCAGCTGTTTCTCATTGCATTTCACTAATGTGGCTATAATGTCTGTGGCACAAATACTGAGAATGAGTTATTAAGAAAAAAATCTGGGCATGATGGTGCACACCTGTGGCCCCAGCACTTGGAAGACGGCAGGAAGATCACTGCAAGTTCAAGGGCAGCTTGGCTACACAGTAAGTTCAAGGCCAGCCTGAACTACATCGCAGAGGCTCTGTCTCAAAAACAAAGCCAAGGAAGGAGGGAGGGAGGGAGGGAGGGAGGGAGGGAGGGAAGGAAGGAAGGAAGGAAAATGAGCTGGGTGTGGTCACACATGCCTATAATCCCTGCTGGTCAGGAGGCTGATTACGAGTTTGAGTTTGAGGCCAGTCTATGTAAGTTAACAATATTCTGTCAGTCAATTGTATCAATAGATCTAGGGATGTGGCTCAGGGATAGAGGTATCCCTGGGGTCAGTTCTCAGTATTCCAGAAAGAAGGGAGGGAGGAAGGAAAGAAGGGTGGGAGAGAAGGAGGGAGGGAGAGAAAAAAAAAGGGAAGGAGGAAAGGAGGAAGAGAAAAATGAAAAGTAAAATGGGACTCTGCTCACTTACTCCACCCAGCAGGCTGGGGAGATGTGGCCCTTGCCTGCCCAGCCCCAGTGACATGTCAGAGCTCTGAGACTATGAAAAGTGAGCTGTTGGAGTCCCAGAAAATATCACATGTTGTACTTCAACTCATCAATAAAATACAGATGTACACAGATATGTTTCTCAAAGACTAGAGAGATATACATCAGTATGGTGGTTTTTTCTTCATGCATTAATTTTTTAGGGGGCTGGGGCGATAGCTCTGTGGCACAAGTGCCTGTCTGGCAAGTGCAAGGTCATGAGTTTGAACCCCAGTCCCTCCCCCGCCCCAAAAATTATTTGTTTACTTATTTCTTGTGGTTTTTTTTTTTTT
>PVKN010038925.1:0-10971 GCA_004027915.1 Capromys pilorides | reverse complement strand
CACACACACACACACACACACACACACACACACATTTCCCAAGAGGTTGATTTCATTTCCACCATCACTTCTAATGGCAGTACTCTTTGCTCACTATCCCAATGGATATTTTTGGACACTTCGTGGATAGCCCTGAGGCTTCTCACTTCTGGTCACTGGCTTCCCAGGTCACTGCTACAGGTGGTGCAGTCCCCATCCTGTGGTGGCCTTCTCCCTTTCTTTGATTTACCAGAGCTGTTCGGTACTCTGCAGGATGCTTTTCTCTTTGAATTCCCCTGAAGGGGTCTATGTGCCTTCCTTGTTTTCTTGGTCACCTAGAATGTCATGAAGGGATCACAGGAGTGAACCGGTTGGGAAAAAGATGATGAAGGATGAAAATGGTCTTCTGGGGAAGGAGTTAGGTCTGAGTAAAAGGTATGACTCTCCAGGTGTGACTAGGGGATGGAGGGGGAGGAGCTGGGACGACCTGCTCACCTTGCCCTGGGACGCTGATTATGTAGGGCCCCTTCCCTTTTCCAGCACAAGGGTACTTACACCTCCTTGCTCCTTAGCTGCTCTTGGTGCTGGTGCATGTGCCTTGGGGATGAGAGAGCCCTCCTCTTCTCTTCCACCAGGGTGCTCATACCTGCTTGCTTACTATCTGCCCTTAACTCTGGTGATATGATTTCAGGCCCTGAAGGAGCCCTTCTTCTCTCATGAGCATGCCTGGTCCCGTTTGCTCACTATCTACCTTAGGTACCACTACTTTTTTTGTGCCTTTCTCACATTGTTCCTTCCAGGGGCCTTGACCTCCCTTTGTGTTCCTTTAACTAGAATGGCCACACCTTGGGCTGTTTGATCTTGAAGCCACTAGTTAATAGCAGCTATTCAAGGCGGAGCTTAAACACCACATCCCTACAGGGGAAGGCAGGGAGGTATGAGATGCCCAACATGTACACTGGAGAAAGTAGAGATCTGTGCAGCATTCCCAGGAATCTGCCTTCCACTGATCATCCACTCCTCTTACCTCCCTAAGCTTAGTACAGTGGATCAGGCAGCAGGCCCAGGGTGGTTCTTCCACACTCTTCCCAAGGACAGCTCTTTCAGTGTCGCCTGGTCTTCCTTCCACATCACCAGCAATACTTGGTGTGGCCCCCACCACCCCACGACCCTAACCCACCCCACCCTGCCAACCTAGAGCATCTGAAATGTTCTGCATGCTCCCTCTAAATGTCCAAATATAGACCTTTTAAGGGGGCACTTAATAGATGAATCATATGGTGGGGTCTCAACAGGGGACCTCATTGGATTTGATCAACGTTCAGTATCCCTTGAACTTCCCCCCTCACATTTCCATCAGTGGTAGGAAGATTCCCCCTTAAGCTCTTCTCACATCCTTTCTGCTGTTCCCATTCCCCCTTCTGCAGTTTCCTTCTTCAATCTGTCCCCACCTTTCCAACACTCCTTCCTCCCTTCCTCCACTGCTCTTCCTTCAGTCCCTCAGTCCCACCTTCTTTTTCCCTGAAGTTTCAATCAGTGAGGGAAGGAGCACATTACCCTCCATTATCACACCCCTCTGTCTTCCCTTCTCTTCTCCTTCCTTCTTCCCTCCTCATTCCCTCCCAGCCTTCAATATTCTAAATTCCCTCAGTTCTTGTCGTCCTTCCTGCTTTCCTTCCATCCTGTAATCCACTTATTCTCTTCCTTGTTTCCTTCTCTCCTTCCTGGCTTCTTTCAATTCTCCCTCCAACCTTCTTTCTCTTCTTGCCTTCTCTTCTTGCCTCACCACTCCCAATCCTCCTCCATTCTCTTTCCATAAATTTCCAGTCATAGAAGAAATATCCTTCTTCCCTTTTCTCACCTCCTCCTGTGCTTCCCTTTGTGTTTCCCTCCCTTCTTCTTTTCCTTCCTTCCTCCTTCCCTTGCTCCCTCTTTCTCTTCCTTCCCTCCAACTTTCCCTTACTTTCATGTTTCCACCTTGCCACCCTCCTATTTTCCCTCCCTCCATTCCCTCCTTCCTGGATTCTTTCAGTGCTCCCTCCAACCCTATTTCTCTTCCTCCATTTCCTGCACCCTCACTCCTCCTCCTTCACAACTCCCAAACTTCCTCCATTTTCATTCCCTAAATTTCCACTAGTGGGAGAAAGATCCTTCTTTCCTTTTTATTATCTGCTCCTGTGTTTCTCTTTCTTCATCCATCCCTCCTTTTCTTCCTTCCTTCCTTTCCTCTCTGTGTCCTTCTCTCTTTATTTTTCTATCTGTTTCACACTTTACCTGTTTATCTCCTTACTATCTTCTCTCTCTTCTTCCTTTTCCCCTCCTTCTTTCCTTTGCTTCTTCTTTTCCTTCCTCCATTTCTCCTTCCATTAGTCCTTCTCTTCCTCCCTTACTCAATTTCTTCTTTCTTCCTTTCCTTGCTTCCTCCCTCCCTTCTTCCCTTTCTCCCTTCCTTCTTTCTTGTGTTCTTTCCTCCCTCCTCTCCCTCCCTGATGCATTGCTGACTCTTTCCCTTCCTTCTGCCCTCCTTTCCTTCCTCCTTCCCTTTCTCTCTCCCTCCTTATTTCATTGCTCACTTTCTTCCTCTCTCCCTCATTCCATCTCCCCTTCCTTGCCTTCCTCCACCCTTCCCCTTTCCTCCCTTGCTCTGTCTTCTTTCGTCCCCTCTTACTTACCTTCCTCCCTCCTTCCCTTCCACCCTCAATTTTTCCTTCCCTCCCTCCCTTACTTCCCTTACTCCTTTCCTCCCTCCTTCCCTTCATCCCTTTCCCTTCCCGTCCTCCCTTCCTCTTTTCTTTCCTCTCTCTTTATTTTCCTCCCTCCCTCCTTCCCTTGGCTTGCCTTCTTCCTTTCCTTCCTCCCTTTTTCCCTCCCTCCGTCCCTCACTCACTGCTTCCCTCCTTCCCGGCTTTCTCTTCTTTCCTTCTTCCCTTCCTTCCTTCTTCACTTCCTTCCTCCTGTCCACTCCTCCCTCCCTCCTTCCCTGCGTCGCTTCTTCCCTCTCTCCTCTTCCCCTTCGAACCTCCCTCCCCACTTCCTTCCCTTCCTCCCTTCTTCCCTTGATCCTTCCCTTCTTCCTTCCCTACCTCCTTCCCTCCCTTCCCCTTATTCTCTCATTCCTTCCCACCTTTTCTCACTTCTTCCCTTCTTCCCTCCATTCCATATTTCCTCCGCCTTCTATTCTTCCCTCCCTTTCTCCTTCTCTTCCCTTTACTACCTCCCTCCTTCCCATCCTCCATCTCACTCTTCCTCCTTCTTTCTTCCTCAAATTTCCATTACTGATGGTAAGATTACTCCTTCCACCTTCTTACCCCTCCTGCACTTCCTTTGCTTCTTTCCTCCCACCCCATTCCTCCCTTCTTTCTTCCCTTCCTTCATCCTTCCCTTTCTGTCTCCCTTATCCATCCCCACTTTTCCACTCTATCTCGCTCCCTCCCTCTAAGCTTTCCAGCATTTTCCTTGCTTAAATTTCCATCAATGGGTGGGGGATCCTTCCTTCCTTCTTCTCACTCCCCCCCATGCAAATCCATTTCTTCTCCCCTCCCACTTTCCCTCCCTTCTTTCCTCCTTACCTCTCAGCCTCCTTCCACCTTTTTTCCATCAATGGGAGGATCCCTCCACCACCCTCCTCATCCCCTCCTTCACTTCACTTTCTTCTCGCCCTGCCTGCTTCCTGCCCTTTCTCCTTCCCTTCTCCCCTGCCTGCTTTTTCCATCCCTTCTTCCCCTTTTCCCTCCCGTCCATTAACCCCTCCCTTCCTGCTTTCTTCCCTGCTACTCTTGCTCCTCCCTCCCAGCCTCCCTTCACCTTACTTATTCAGATTTCCTCTAGTAGCAGGACGATCCCTCCACCCTCCTCCTCACCCTCTCACCTCCCTTCCTTCCTCCCTCCCTTGTCCTCTCCCATACTTTCTCCCTCCCTTCTTCCCTTCCTCCCTTCCCGCCTCCCTTAATCTTCCTTCCTCAGCTTTCCTCCAATCCCTCCACCCACCTACTCACCCCTCCCTCCTTTCTTTCCCTTCCTCCTCTCTCCCTCCCCACCCGCAGAGAAGGTACACACACACACACACACACACACACACACACACACACATTGTTAGGTACACAGAGGAAGCTTACTTGCACCGTCATTGAAAAGTGTTGGTGCTCAGGTTCATAGCTACCTCAATTGCAGCACACAGCCCGCCGTGCCCCCTCTCATGTTACAGCAAGTCTTGTGGCTTCTTTGCCCTCGGCCTCGGGTCTCGCAGGTCATCTTCCGTGGGGCTGAGGTGGCCTCGCCTGGCCTAGACATCTTCGCGGCACTATTGGCCTTGGATTTGTGGGGACATCCACGGGTTCCCAAAGGCACGCTCTGGCTCCCGCACATCTTGCTGGGCCTTTTCATCCTGTTGGTGCCAGGGGTGGAACTGTATTGCTGTTTCTGGCCTCTTAGGGTCACCAGCTCCAGTGGGGTAACCCAAGGAATCATTTTCTTTAAGGTCTGGTATCTCTCGTTCTTGTTAGAATTTTTTTTTGACCTGCAGGGACACAGAGAGAAGTGTGCCACTTTGGGGAGAGGGGAGACGCTATAGAAACAGGGTTTCAGGACAAGGGGTTGCCAAGGGGAACAGGGAGGAGCTAGGATGTTCTCCTTGCCTTTGAATTCAACTTCGGGGTTGAAATCGCCCTTCTCTTTCTTCCTGAAACGGTTGTCCCTTCAGCTCTTCCCGCAGACCTAGGCCGTCCGCGACTCCCACCTGAGTAGCGGGCCATACTTCCCAGGAGGGTGTCTTCCTGTGATGTGTTGCCACCGGGCCTGCCCTCCCTTTATATAGCTGCCCCCAAGCTGGCCACAACCTGGGGCTTTATTTGCTCAGCAAGTCATAGCCAATGGTAGCCCTCAGTGGACAGAGGGCATTTGACATCACAAATCACCACCTGGACAGGTCCATGGCTCGGGGTGGGGATGGTGAGGCCAACATGATATGCTTAGAGAACGAGGAAATTTACTTCGCAGCCCTACAAAGCTTTCCAAGGCTGGTGTCCCACCTCTTATATCTAGCTGTGCTCAGTCTTCATGGATGCAATTCCAGGGAGAGGCTTTTTCTCCATGCTGTTCCTAAGGCCACCCCCATTCAGTGCTACATTCTGTTCACTCTCTGCCCCTGTCTTTATCATATCTCTACGTTTCTCTATCCTTCTTGCTTATTTGGTAATATTTAAGGTTGCAAAGATGTGCACCTTCTTTCCCACCTACTAAGTTCTCTAATGCACTTTGGAGATTACTTACTTCTTGACTACCACGAGGGTGTTCTTGCACTCCACTCCCTTCCCCCGATGTGCACTGAGTTTCTCTCACAGTTTTTCAGTCTCCAGTCAATGTCATCCACCTGTCAGACTTCAGTTAATAGACTGGCTCTGAGTATGCTAGGCTTGTTTAAAATAATCAGGGGCTGTTTATCTCAGTAGGCATGCTGTTGAGTTAAATAGTGAAGGAGAGATGGGGCAGATATTAATGTTGCAGATGTTATATGGGATGTTACATATTCTAGCAACTACAAACTAAGCTTGATGAACTCATAAAGCACAGAGGGGCTGCATGGGATTGGACAGCATTGTCCTTGAGGTTCTGTTCAGTGTAACAAGCTTTTATTTTTTATTTTGTTTTTTACAAAGGTTCTTCTTGCATACCTCAGGCTGACATTGGACTTTCTTTAATCCTCATCAGATTGTCCTGAGGGCTGAAATAACACGCTGCACCACCACAACCAGCACAGTAAGAAGTTCATTACAATCTTTTCCAGAATGTATCAGCATGGATTCCTCAAAAAACGAGGACTGGATCTTCCGTTCAATCCAGATATTCTGATCTTGTGTATTTTTCTAGAAAAACTGAAAATGTCATACCATAGTGTACTTTGTGCCGCAATGTTTATAGCAGCCCAATTTTTTGTAGTTAAATCTTGGAAACAACACAAATGCCCATCAACTGAGGAACAGATAAACAGCGGTGGTTTTTTATACAGTGGGGTTTAACTCAGCTCTAAAGAAAGATTACTGGAGTCTTTTATAGGTAAATGTATGCAACGAGAGAGCATACTTATAAGTGAAATAAATTGGATCCACATAAGTAAAAATCATATTGCCTTCATAGTATAAGAACCTGCAAGAACAAAATCGCAAAGGTAGCACAATGGAAAGAAACTGAAAAAAATAAACAATTGAGATGAAGGAAAATTGAAAACATGAAAAACGATCTTGAAAAATCAGGTAATGTTATGCACAGAATACTTCAGATGATTTCGCTACTAATTTTTATCAGATTTTGAAAGTGATACTGAAACTTCATAATTTTTGCTTTGATTTCCTCATCCCCAATCCATTAATTTCTAACATAATCTTTATAATTTCCTGCTTTCTTTTGCCTTTAGAGTTCTCTTGTTCTTTTTCTAGTGACTTGAGTTGTAGTGTAAGATTCTTAATTTGGGCTTTTTCTGTTTTCATAATGTGCAAATTTACTACCACAAAATATTTTTTTTAGACTGCTTTCTTTGCATCCCACAGTTTTAGTAAGTTGTGTCTACATTTTATTTGATTGCAAATATTTTTTATTTCTCTTTTTAATTTCACCTGTAACCTACATACTCTAGTGAAATATATCAGACCTTTTGAGCAAACATCATATTGTTTCATTAGTGTGAGAACCTGAAAGAGCAGAATGGATTGTGAAGGGTGCAGTAGATACTGGTAAAAGGGAATGCACTTCCTCAAAAGGAAAGAGTTACTGAGTTGAGGAGGAGGGCAGGAGAGGGAGTAAAGGGAAGAAGATTATGTATGTGTCTAAGCAGGGTAGTTTGTAGAACTGTACTGTGCATTTCTGATGATCTATGGGAAAAAGCAGTTAATGCTTTAATTTGTTTTGTTTCCTACTTGCAATTGTACTTTTTGGTCTTCTTCATTTCTTCTGCAATTTTTTTCTTTTTTCCGTCTTCCAATTTTACATGTATAGATCTGGTAATATGAATAACTGTTTATAAAACACTATTTTACAATAAATACTGTGAAATTCATATTATTTTCTTTTTTATTCCTGTTTTTTAATCATTTAAACTGATTCCTTCTTACCACACCATAAATGAAATATTCTAATTTCAAATGAACTTCTGATCCCATTTCTCTCAACTCTGTGTGAAGATATCTTGAGCTTTTTGCTCTTAAGTATGACCCTACTTATTATATTATATTAAAAGCTACAGAAATAGATATTCCTAATATCTACACTTTTTACAACACAAGAAACTTACTAAATAGGCTTTCAATTCCTAAATACACGAATGAATTTATTTATGCATATTAATTTTTAGAAACCAATTTGAGATTAGATTCATTAAACCAGTACTCCCAGTCACTTGTATTTCTACATGCCACCAAGAAAGAAGCTTTGCATGTGTTCTGCTATTTTATCAGTTTAATATTAAGAGTTCTGATAGCTACTGTTAACTGAATGATCTAATCTCAACTCCAACACTGGAGAAAAGTTCCTGGAAATCTGATTCCACACATGTGAGTTTGCGGGATCACACTTTAGTGGAAAGGGCAGCGATTAGTGGAAAGGTTGAGGTCAGCCCTCCTGCCCTGTAGGTCTGCATCAAATTCACATTTCAGGAGTGCCTATACTGCAACCTCCATTTAAAGCGTCTAGAGAAATGTCAGTCCATAATCAGGTGGCTCAAGATGGGGTAGCGAGGCCACACTGCAAGGCACAGAAGACAGCAAAAGAACAATAAGAACAAGGGACAGGGTAGCTCTGCTTTTTAAATGGTTTTTAGTTGAATAGAACCATCCATTTAAGGGCACTATCAGTGGAATATGATTACAACACTCAGTCTTCAACCTTGGAGTGTGCAGTCTTTGTCTATGTTGACTTTTGTCATAGGTGTTTTGACTTTATTGTCTGAGAAAACTTCTTCTTCAAAGTAAAATTCTTCTAAATTACGCACCAGAACTCACACACTAATCATGAGGCAATGTGGCCTCCCTGCATTGTCTCAGCAGTCTTGAACTTCTGGGCTGGGGGCAGCCTCTGGGCTTCACCTCTGAAATTGGGTGGGATTGTGGCATCACCATTATTTTCAGCAGATAGCGATTTCTTAATTTATTCCCTTCAGAAATTATTACATTAAATGACTTAAAATATCTTCATGTGATAATTAATTCTAAAACCTAATATACTTTTAAAATTTGAAATTATTTATTCATTTGGTACAGCTTAGACTCAGTGATCCTCTCGTTTCAGGTCCCCAGTGCTGGGATTATTTTCACGGATCTGCCACCACATGTAGTTTCGGGAGTCTACCATGATTTTTGCTACTACTTATAACCCAGATCATTGTGCTTCCTAGGCAGATACACAAACCATTGAGCAATCTCATCAGCCCATGAATATCCCTTAAAAGCTAATCTTGCATGTCTCATCACCATACACCTTCCACTGCAGTGCTACTACCACTCCAGTCTTAAAAATCTCCCTGGTAACTACTCAGGGAGAGAAGCCTCTGCTTCCCAAAGTGAAACCTCTCCCTGAAGAGCAGAGCATTCTGAGACAGCAGAGGTTCCACGTCACCTGAGAAGATGGGAGTTCTGTCCCTTCTTGCTCCACTCTCGCACAGCTCCATGGTCTTGATGTGAGTCCCCTGGACTCATGGAGCCCATGGGGCTAGCGAGGACATGAGGCCGGTAACTCTTGATCTCTGCTACTGGGAACATTCTACGGTTAACGAGGACAGCATGTAGTCTCCCTTTCTCCTTCATGTTTTCAATGAGCTCTTGTGACAAAAAGGGCTCCACATGGCACTGGAGATATCTTCCAGGCAAAGGCACCAATTTCACCAGCTCTTCTCTCAGGTGAGAACAGCAGACCACAAAGTTCCTTCTACCTTTTATCATTCCTATCTGTTTCATCCAACCATACTGAGTCAACAGTCTCACGTTGGTAAGTCAGTGGTGAGCTGCTATCACTTGATAGAATAGAACTTACTTTTACAGTATTTCTGCTCAGTGGCATATTAGAGATGCACTGCATAATTTTATCATTGTTTGGGAAATTATGAAAAGGAGAATTACTCTTGGCCATTTTGCTAAAAATCTTCAGATGTACTTACATGTTTTTGCTACACAACAAAGTTTGAGAACTATCAGCTGTAGGATGACTTCCTTTAGAAAGATAGCTGCTAAAAGTAAGACACTGAGAAGATTTCCTAAATTTCCATTCAAGTGCCAACTGACACGTGATGTGACACAAATTACTTTTACTACACAGAATACACAACGCTTGCTCACTGTGTTTCACTCCAAATGACTCTGACCAGACATCTTGGAATAATCTTCCACAATGTCCTTTGACTTTTGCTGTAATCATTTTTTTTGTATTGAAGAATTGGCATTTTCTTCCTTGGAGATTTATCTTCAGTGTCATGGTGATCATGATCAAAATCACCATCATCACTGGAGGGGACGATGGTGCACTTCTAACTGTCCTGAAGGTGCTTGTCATGCTGGCTTTCCCAATGTGAACTCAGAGGTGCTCAGGTGCTCACTGTTGCTGAGGATGGCTGCAGTTCTCTTCAAAGCTCTCACTTTGTCTCTTTTAGGATCCAAAGCAGATCTTTAATGTTGCAGGTACAGCTGATTCACCTTTCTGGCAGACTTTCTGGTGTCCCCCACAGACTGTAGGGTGTTCCCAAGGAAACTCCTAGCCAGCTGTTGTACTGTACATCGCTACCATTTTTCATTTTATGTATTTATGTATTTGTGTATTGATGTATTACTGAATTGATGTATTGATGTATTGATGTATTAATTAATTAATTAATTAATTTATTTATTTATTTATTTTTGTGGACCTGGGGATGTAACTAGGGCCTTTACTCTTGCCAGGCAAGCGTTTATTCTATTGAGCTGTCTCCCCAGCCCCAACACTACCATTTTAAGGTAAATAGAAAAATAAAAAAAAAATTGGCCTATGATATTTTTGCATGCATGTATGGCATTGCTATGCATTACAATGCATATTAGTACCAAAAATGACAGATGTCAGATTTAGGAAAGAATCTGACTTAGGAAAGTTCTGAAACAAAACTGTAAATAAAAGAGTAATTCTAGAACCAAGCATGTCTTTCCAGTCCAAATTTGGAACCAAACACTTTAAGTAAATGGAAAAAAGTTAATACAGCATGTAAAAATAACACACCCACTAAGTTCTGACCACTAATCCACAGAAGCTCCGAGCCACACCTCATGCTTAAGACCACATGTGGTGTAATTTCAAAACTCCCATTGGAAACCATTAGCTGTACAGACATTTTTAAAGTTGCCGATATTACTTTCATTGGACTGTTTTAAAAATTCACAGCCTCTGCTTCAACTACGTGCAATTCCCCCTTTGTACCAGACCACGGAGTGACCGAAGAGATAGTTCTGGAGCTTCAGGGGGCTCATCCATGAAATCTTCCATGGAGCAGTGGTGCACGCTTAGGTGGCAGAGAATGCTGAGCAATAAAACAAAGACTGTACACAAGATTAGGACCTTACCAAGCCAGCAAATTCTTATTATTTTCCTAAGTGAAAATATCACTCATAATTTTTTCTGTTTGTGTTCTAATTTGTACTCTCCTTAAAAATAAAATAGTATTTTTCTTTTACTTTGGCTAATCTTATATGTTAATGATATAATCTGAGCACGTATTTAGAAGGCAATAATGTGCAATATAAAATGTGTATCATTTCTAATCATTTCTCATTTAATATTTTTACATTATCTTCAACATAAACTATGATTAAAAATAATAAGGACAAGGAAAAACATTAAGTGTTATTGAAAGGAAGAGCAAATGTCTAATTATCTCAGCAATCTTGTATGCCAGTATCTGGGTAGATGTGTAAAAATTCGATGATATCAATGTGGAATATAACCAATACTTTTGAATTCCTATTTTTGTTTTGAAATTTTGTACAG
>PVKN010038924.1:0-10969 GCA_004027915.1 Capromys pilorides | reverse complement strand
GTCATTTATATTATATGCAATGTTCTGTATTCAGTATGGGTGGATAAAACCCATTCTCATTTTAAATAAGAGAAATGTGGGGTTTGTCTGTACTAAATCTATTGTCTTCATTACATCTGCAAAAGCAATCTGATTTTATTTATATTTTGAAGTCTTCCTGGAAGATGAGCAGTTTAAGGATATACTCTGCATATGTTAAACCAATAGTCAATAATGCTTCTTGACTCACCTGCATGTCATCTGATCAGTGGTTCATTATGACATATGACTCAATTCTGACTAATGACGGAAGCTAACTCTGTGGAAAAAATTTCCTGCTGAGGAAGGGCTCTCCCCTTTCCTTCTGCTGAACTGTATCACACACACTATGGGACATGTTGTGAACTGTGGCTCTCTCCTAGTCCCAGCGATATGAAATGCCTAAGAATAAGCCAATACACTAGTGAAAGATAGAACAAAATTAGGTGATGATAAAATAGAGGCTTGTTGCCAAAATAATCTCAGGAACAACTTCACTAAATAACACTTGTTATAAGGAATAATTAATATTTTATGCCATTTTAAGCCAGCTGATTAGGAGTTTTGGTTACTTGCAGCCCAAAACCAAAGGAAAATGGTGGAATAGACAAATGCATGCAAGAACTGTCCTGGAGATAAGAGAAAGTATAGCGGGTCATAGAGGATCTCAAGGAATGTGAAGGCTATGCTGAATCCAAAGGCCACCATATAAATAAGGGGATATTTGCCCTTCAAGCAGTTGAAAATATCATGTACAAAGTCATCAGAGTGTGGGAGACTTCTGAAAGCTTGCATAGCTCCTTGTGAATAGAAAGGAAACCTAGATTTGAATGTAGAAACCTAGGGCCGGGAGGCAGGTAAAGTTCAGAACATGAAGTTCAGTAGCAAAGATATACGAGAGAGAAGAGATTTTATGTCATAGTCTAGTAATTCTAGTAGCCTCAGTAAAGAGGGGCCAGGAAGAAGAAATTATTTTAACTAGTTAAGGATTACCCAAAAAGAGGGCCCACAGTATAAGCTGGGGTATCAAGTTATCCAACAGTCTCTTTTTTTATTTTAATTTTTTTTAAATTTTATTTTGTTGGTATCAGGCGGTGAACTCAGGACCTTGTGCTTTCCAGGCAGGTGCTTTTGCTGCTGAGCTATCTTCCCAGCCTAAAGATCAAGTTATATTAATAAAGACTATGCTGGAAGCAGTGTAGAGGATGTGCTAAGGAAAGAGAAGAGTAGAAGTGAAGGAAAACATTTAGGAAGCTGTTACACTGGTCCACATAGTGATAATAGAGGTCTGAACTAATATGCTAACTAGAAAAACAGCAAAAGGGAAAACAGATTCAAGATGTATTGATGAGAACCAACAGTTAGGATTACTTGAGTGAGGAAGATTTTTGGGTAAGAATAATGCTTCTTGATTTTCTATGTTGAGTATCTTAGCAGTGGTTAAAACCCAGGACGTTACATATGAAATAAAGAACCTTTGGACATGTTGGGTGCATTATTGGAATGCCAGAGGGCAGCTATATTGAATTCAATTATTTCTTTCAACAGTTCCAATAGCTATGTGGACTTTGTTATTGACTTCTTAGTGCTGGAATATAGAAAAAAAGAGGTGTGTTACCAGCACCTAGAAATAGCTTCAATGTGATGATGCAAGTTTCTTGATTTCTTTTTCTGGGTCAAGGTTTAGGAATCCTGGTGTGAATTCCAAAGCCAGAGGCCACCATGAATAGATTAATATTCTTCCTAAATTTCTTGTATCTATCATATATACAATAGTAATTTTCTCCTGGGGAGCCAACAATATTCAAGTCACCACCACCTTGAAAGTGAGAGTTTGTCCTTGGCAAACCTTCTACGATCTCTTTTCACAGTCTCCATTTTCCAAGGTGGTGAAAATGGATATTTGGTGTTCATGCACATATCTAGTCTTGGGTAGTAGGTTTCAGCAGCATGCATGGACTAAGGAGGAATCTGTTCACCAACCCAGAACTTCCCTTGCATCTAACCACTTCCTGGGCACTTTTAATTAGAAGGGAACGAGAGACTGATTACATTTCATTGTTGCCAAGTTTTGACTCATTTAACTTGAGGAAAAGGACTGACTTAATTATATTCACATATTGTGAGTTACTTAATTAAATAGTGCTTTGAAGAGGACTGAGAAAGTCTTGGTTTTATAAAATAGCTACTGAAAAATAAAAACTGAGTCCAAACTGAATCTACTAAGAAAATTACTTGGGAATTGTTCTCCTATCACTCATGGTTTAATAATAAAGTCGGGAGCAAATTTAAAGTTTTAAGACTGAATCAGGCAGTACACAAAGAAGATTCTGGAAGTAACCTACTATGTACTTCAAAAGTCTTTCAAGGGCATAAATTAATTTGGGGATTATTATAAATACTATTAATTGTATTACTTAACACTTCAATTGGCAGCACTTATTGAGGCACACAAACAGTTAATTAATAGTAAAATGTTTGAGCTATCACATACAGAGATCTCAACTTGGGATATTGCTTGCTTTTCAGTTTTGCCCTAGATGAAGGAAAAGTTATCTCTTTCGTTCTTGAATGAGTTCCTAAAAATGGAGCACTTAATGATTGCTTGAAGTTGCATATTTTTGAAAATAGATGGTAATTTGGAAAGAGACCTGATTGGGCATGATGTATCATGAAGAAAACTTTTTTATTTCAAATCTTTAGTGAACTAGATGGTTGTCATTGGATCAATCAGTTAGCATGCTGAAAATCATTTCTGGGATACTAAATAGTCATTCTAGTCCTCTTTGATTCCAAAATTCATTTTGAAATTAAAATTCACATATTAGAAGACAAGGTTAACTTCTAAACAATAACAACAAAAATTCTTTGACCATATTTTTTTCTTCACTAGATAGAAACTACTATGATTGAGAAATAATGAATAATTCAGCATTCTAATGCTGCTTTTCAAGGCCATATTGCATATCCATAGCATAAACTGTGTCAGCATGACACTAACATTAACTTAAAGAAACCAGACCTAAGTTTAAGAAAGCCTCAATATTAACTGCATGTGGGGCCTGTAATGAAAAGTTCTGGCCAGGGGATCTGAAAGTTCAGGTCCCAAGAGCGTGACTGAGTCCAAGTTTCCACATTTGGGTCACTATTTATATACAAAATACCCATATTCATTTCTCTTCAGTTAAAAACAAAACAAAGCAGAAGAATTTGAAGGAAAATGTAACTGAAACAATGGCCATATTTAAGGTGGAACTCTGTTTCTGGCTTTTGCATTGATTTGTGGTAGAACTTTGTGCAATATTTTATTCTCAGATGTATTTAATAAGACTTAAATAACCTCCTAAAGGGCCAGTGAGATAGCTCAGTGGTCTAAAGCACCTTCTTAGACAACTGTAGGGACCACAGTTCGATCCCTGGCACCACATGCTGTACCATCCCCACCTCTAGGGCAAACTGAGCCGGCCATAACATAAATAAATAAATAAAGTTTTAAATAACCTCCTTAATTTAATTGAAAATTATCTTCTGTTTTAAAAATTCTTTTGTTAAAGGAACTACATAAACACTCAATTCTTAAAATAGAAATAAACCATACAAAACAATTGCTCCTGTATTATGCATAAACATGGATTTTATTCTTGCTAATGAATTTTTCAGGTTACTGTACAAATTAAGAAGCTTTCTTACAAATAACCATCACTTTCTCATCAGGCTGGCTGGGGAGAGACGAGGTACTATTAATTTAAGTGAGTTGCTTATTCAGAAATTCAATATGTTGTACACTTTTTCAAGAACAACAGAGGTAAAGAAGATTATAGCAGATCAATATCAAATGACAGAGAGACATATCTTTTCCTTATGAAAGAATGAAGCAATATTTTATTATTTATTGCATTGTAAACGTAAAAAGGTGACTTAGTAGCAGCATAATGATTCCTGAAAGTAAGGGATTGAAGCTTTAAAACCTCCTATTGATTCTGTATTATGTTTGCTCCACTCCTCTGCCAGAGCTCCCCTAAGCATAGCCTTTAGTCTTCACAGTGTTTCAGACATCAAAGCAGGCAGGGAGCATTTCCTTCCTCTGTGGGTTCATTTGTAGGCCTTTATCCACATTTAAAACTGACAGAATGAGAGCACACAGATAGAGTTTTTGATTTACTTGGTGTCTGGCCTTGTCCCTGCTAGAGTTTGGACCAGGTCAGAGGCAGGACAGGAGATGCCACGAATTTCCTCCTTCTACTCTACCCCTACCACTCACACAGTGGGCTCTCCCTGGTACCCAGATGCTGAGGTGTGAGCCCATGACCTCCTTATGGCAAGGACCATTCTTTGCTTATCTTTAAAAGATACTTTGACATTACCAGAATCTAGTATCTCAAAGCTGATTGTATAACTGAACAAATGATGAATTTGTCAGGAAAAAAAAAAATGGTCTGAAATATATTTTTGTACTAGAAAGGAATTCTTAAGGGGAAAAAATTGTTAACCTTGAGAAATGACTCATAACTGAGAGACTTTCAGGCACTTGGGAAAATGTGTGACTTTGGATCACATAGTGCGGAGTTATCGTATTATCTTTCTTCATCTAAAGTCTACCCTGGGACCAACTAGCTCAGCGGACCAAAGCGCCTGCTTATGCAGGAGCAGTGATCCAGGGGTTTGATTTCTTGGTATGCCATGTTGGCCCTGCCTCCGGGGTGAGCTGAGACAGCGATTGACGCTAGGCATGCCTGTAATCCCTGCTCTTGGGAAGCTGAAAATAGGAGGATCACTATGAGTCTGATCTACATAGTGAGACCCTGTACTAAAATCATTAAAATAATAAAATAAAATAAATACTCTGGGAGGCTGGTACCTTGATGGTAGAGCATTAGGCCCTGACATATTCAACACTGCAAAAAATAAATAAATAAATAAATAAATAAATAAATAAATAAATAAAATAAAGATTAAAAATAAAGCAGACTCCAAGTTGAGAAGTTGTCACCAAATTCTAGATAAGCAAAGGTTTAGGGCAGATTGTATAAAAAATAAATGGTAAGATTTTGCTGCGTTACAATGTGATGGGTAGCATGTTGAAGCTGAGAGGTTCTTTAATAGGAGTGATAACTCCTAAAAGCCTTGGAGCAGGTGACACACCACCCCGGATGTCCTAACTTACTTCCTGGTTTCCACCCCAGTCTCTCTCCTGCTTGCTCTGAGGCCATCCTTTCTGACTTGGATAATGCCTGCCTTCTTACATTCTCTCTTGTCTCCAGCTCTGCCCTGGTTTGTGTTATCGGTTGCCTGTTCCCGGTTGGGACAATTTCCGGACATTTTTTCCCGAAGCTGCCAAGTTCCTGTGTGGGTGCTCAAGCAGCTCTCTTCTGCCCCCTTCTGTCACAGATCTGCATGTGTACAGCTGAGCTCAAAACTGGTCTCTTTTACTAACTGAACAGCAATTTATTGAATGTATATATAAAGTGCCAAATACAGTCCTAGATGCTTGCAATCTATCAGCAAATAAAACAGAAAAAAAATCATTACTTGGGTAGAGCTTCAGAAGGGCTTCACCTCACACTTCAAAGGGGTCACTTCCAGATTTTCATACCTCATGCCTTGAGAGCCACTTTTATAAAGGATCCATGTTTTACAATGGCTTTTTACCATTCAGACTTTGGTTCCAATCATCTCATTCCATGAGATTTGGGTAGGAGTGCAAGATTTGTGATACTTGCATTTTTTTCCTATAGCATGTTGCATAATATGTCCTATTTTTTTTTAAACATGTCGTTATCCTTCTATGTTAACAGAACCTCTGGATTTGAATAAGTAAAGACTGAAAATATTGGAAAGCTGGGCTGAACATGCACAATTTTTTTCCTTGTGATCACACCTGAATAATAGAGTACAACACTTCTTTACATAGCACTTACTTGTGTTGAGTGTTAGAAGTAATCTAGAGAGGTGAAGGTAGAGGAGGGATTGTATATAAGTTATATATGCATAGTACACCATTTTAGATAAGGAGGAGTTGCAAGTTTTGACCTTTCCTGGGACACATGGATCTGGAATAAATCCCTGGCAGATACCAACGGATAACTATTTAAATTCATTATCTCTATGTAGAAATCTGCATCTTGGTTCAAGTTCCCTAGAACAGCACATGAGACTGGAATTTCAGTGCTCATGATTCACTGAACAAGTCCTCTCGGGAGAAAGTCCTGTGGGAAAGCAGGAGAGCCTTAAGGAGAGAAGATGTTAACAAGAGAAAATCTCAGATCAAGTCTAGCCTGGATCCCATCCATGGTGAATCTCTGGAATGTAAAGCTCGTTGATTTCCCAACTGGCAGGCCAGGTAACTGTGTCACCAGAGGACAATCTCCAGAGAAGGGACAGGAATGAATTAACAGTCAATGTGGAAGCTGGCGACGGATGTAGCAGGCACGTAACCATATCCAAGAATGGCACTGGATTTTCACAGTGACTCAGGCAAGGGAGTAAATTCAGATTCCATGGAACTGCTGATGTGTAAACATATTGCTAGATTGGAAAAAAAATTCTATGACCTCTTTAAAAAGATCTTTGGAGTAAATAATGAGTTTATAAACCATGGTGGGATTGATATGGCGTGGTTTGGATTGGTAGCTGCTGTATAGACCAGAAAAGGAAATGCACAGCCTGCTACATGGGCAGAGGAAGCATGAGGCAGCATCTGGCAGAATCACAGGTGGAACATCATGGTGTATAACGTAGGAGTAGCTTTCAATCTCAGGGCTCGCTGAGGAGAGTCAGAGAAAGCTTTCTGGATGGTAGGACATCCTGGCCCTTAGATCTAAAATGTCCTCCAAATGCCTCATATATTTAGAAGGTGCTATGTGTACAGGGGGTTCAGGCACTGATGCATTCAGTAGTAGCTGAACCAAATGTGTGATGGGGAGGTGGAGCCTAGTTGGATGTGGACCACTGGATAGCTGGTCCGGAAGGGTGCATTCTTATCTTCAGTTCCTCCCTCTTTTCTCTGCTTCCTGGTTGCCATAGAGTGATTATTTTTTGCTCTTTCACAGCCCTCTGCCATCCTGTTTCTGTCTTGGAGTCATTAGACCATGGTCTAAAACTATGGACCCAAATGAACCACTCATCCTTAAATTTGTGGGTGATGGCTAGCCTGTCCCCACCATGGGAAAATACTGCATTACCAGTTGGTCCTGAGGCAAGACCCTTCATAAAATACTTCCTGTGGGGCACGAGTTCTCACAAATTGATGGCTTCAACGACAAAAAGTTATTCTCACAACTTTGTAGGTTTCAGAATTCTGAAATTGTCATGTTAGTCAGTCCTTGCTCCCTCCAGGGCTCTAGTGGAGCTTCTCCCAGCTTTGGTTGTTTCCAGATTTTCACAGGTCTGGGCTGCATGAAGGTCATCAATTCCCCCATGTTCCCATGGCATCTTTTGCTTTAGCCTCAGCAGGTCATTTGTCCCTGACTGCAGGGCCCATCCTCATATTCTGGGGAGCTCTCAGTCAAAAAAACCTTTGTACCAATTTCCTTGTCAAAGATCCTTTTCCATGATGTCATTTGTAGCTTCCTGGGCTTAGGATGTAGACATACTGTTTGGGAGATGATATTCCATTATCCCATTACCTATTAAATTATTTCTGATCCAAAATGACAGAGGCAGTGGGTTTAAGCTTCTATAGTTAACTGTTATCTTATAGGGTAGGAACCCCCTAATCAGGAACCCAAAATATTATTGTTTCCATGTAAAACCATCTTGTAAGTTGCAAACTTTGGATTAAAGCTCCTCAGCTTACCAAATTGGAAGCTATTGGTTAGTACTTTTCTTAAAATTGGGGGCTACTTGCCCTCCACTGAAACTTCCAATGAAGGAAACTCAATAACCCCAGTTCAGTTTTTCTCTAAGAAACATTATGGACAGTAAAGCAAAAAAAATGGTCAAGGGGGAGTCGTTCTTAGCCTATTTATGCTTAACTCAGTATTTGGCCATTAGTCAGTGATAGTGGTAGTTGAAAGTAGTGGAGTGAAGGGAAACTTCAGGATGTTATAGAGTGGGTCAAAGAGTTAGCCACGTTGGTGGAGAAAAGCAAAGCTCCTCTGAGACCCTAACCTTGGAGAAGACAGACTCTAAGTGGGACAAAACTTTAGGTGAGCAGGGCAAGACACTGAATAAGCACATTGATTCCGAAGAGGTGGTAGCTCACCCAAAGTGAAAATCCCGTTAAACTGATGGCTGATGAGTTTCAGCCTTTTTAAAAAATGAGGCCTTGCTCATTCAAAAGGACTGAAGTTTCATTCTTTTTTTTTTTTAAAGTTTTAACTCAAATATTCTGCACAAAACTCTCCTTACACATGATGTTAGGGCTCTGCAATTTCTACTGCATAATGTATTTTAATATGAGCAATATTACTTGATGTATATTATCTGATTCTTCATTTTTATCTTAAAATCTCTCGGTTTTTCTTTTTCTTTTTTTAAATGTTCTTATAGACTTGGCCCTCACAACAAGCATCTCACTTGTAACTTATATTCTGTCCTGCAACTGCCATGTTACTTCTTAAGCTAATGAAGAGATAAGTGGATTCATTCCTGGTTTCTTTCATAAGCGTGAGAAAGACTTCCCTCCCGACCCCCGAGGAAACAGTGACATAACTGTATTTATGTGAAATTGCAAGCATACTGATTTACAGCCTTGCATTCCCTATTGTCTTTCAAATGACTCTGCTTTTTATACCAGTTTAGCAGATGAAAAATTTGCTCATGTGGTATATGCATTAAAGCAATCACTCACCAATCAGAATAAGGTCATCATACTGTATTTTGATTTTTAGTATGTCTTTTAAAACATCATCTTTTTGCGCAGTGGCTGGAGTTCAATGCCCAGCCTGCTGTGCCAGCCCCGCCAGTGGGGTGCACTGAGATGGTGATTGAGACTGGTCGTGGTGGCGGGTGCCTCCCAGCACTTGGGCAGCTGAAAACAGGAGAATCACTAGGAGTCTGATCTATGTAGTGAGACCCTGTAGATCCTGTCCTAAATGCAGAATAGGTACATAAATAACTAGATAATTAGCTAACTAAATAAATAAAACTTCATCTTTTTTACTTTATACACTTCTATATTTTGGTTTATATGTTAAACTTGTTATTATGTCACATTTAAATATGCTTTATTTTAATAGTGCACACAAAAGTTAAATTTTAAGGAAGCAAGCATTGAGTTGGATGGAATTTTGGCTTAAGTGAAATGTGACTCCCGAAGTGCATTATTTATGTTTCTGTGTAGTGCTGTGGTCACTGACAGAGCGACTGCAAAGTACAAATTGCTGAGTGCTTTGGCAAGAGTCCATTTAATGAAGGGCCCGGCACCACCCAACATATCTGTTGCTTTCTTATAGTTCCGCTCTAGAGGAAACACTGCTTCTTAAGCTAAAAATTTCAGATCAGAAGCAGCAAGTCAAATTTAAGTCCTTGACAAGTCCCTGTGTCTGTTTGCTGTGAAATCCTTGAGTTATTTTCAAGAAAGAATCATAGCAATACGAGTAACATTTCTTGAGTACGAAAAACATGACTTTCCAGAGTAATGCTGACTTGCTCTGTTCCTAGTAATAGAAATTGAAACACGTAAGTGGTGGCTGTCCCATGAGAGATGTCAGATGGCAGCCTTCAGCTGACACTCCCACAGATATGAGAGAAAGGCCTATTTTCATCCCTAGATCATTGATGCATCTAATTGTGAAAGTGCATTTATGAGGTAGGTAATGTAAAAAGTAGGACAATAATATGCAAGTAACATGCTTTATATGAGCCGAAGTGGGTAACAGTGAGATGAATTCTGATATCTCTTGTGGTTTCTCTACTAATATTCTAAGTCCGTGGTTGGGAGAAGCTTAGTGTTTAAAAAAAAAAAAAAAAAAAAAAAATATATATATATATATATATATATATATATACCACTGGATTCCATTGTTTATACTTAACATTATAAATAACATACCTTAAAAACACACACACACACTCTTTCAAAAACATTGAGTCTTACAGTTAGAATTTATACCAAAACCTTCAATCAATAAATATGATCACATATTTATACAAGCACAGAGACTGGGGTTAGATCCCCAGCACCACATGCCATGCTGTCCCACCCCTGGGCATGCTGAGCTGGCCACCAAGACTAGGTGTGGAGGTACATGCCTGTAATCCCAGCACTGGGGAGGTTGAAAACAGGAGGACCACTATGAGCCCAAGCTACATAGTATGACTCTGTACCAAATACGTTAAAAACCAAAACCAAAACCAAAAACATAACAAACAGACTAGAATCGTGAGTGAATTACCCAAGTGTTTAGCTGTAGCAGTGTTCTAAAAGGAAGATTGTGAAAATGACAGGAGTTAATTTATAAATAAAATCACTTCTGACCAACACTCAAAATGACTGTACTTTAAGTGAAGGTATTTATCACAAAGCAAGAGAATTTTCCACTTCTTTTACCACTGCTGCGCAGCGAAGCTGGGAAGGACTGAGGCCTTCTCACCTGTTCTGACGGAACTCACCAGAAAAGGCGGTGGGCCACCTGGATGTTCTGCAGGGAGCGGTGCAGGAGAAGTGCCACCAATGGACTCTCAAGGCTCCACTCAAACTTGACCGCCTGCGGTAAGCGACAACAATTTTATACGTTTTTCTTCCCTTGAGGTCAAAAATTATAGAATACAGAACTAAAGAGGCTTGAGGGGAAATGAAGGAAGATGGCAATCAGATTTCAATAAGACGCTCATCACATAATGGATAATTTTAAACTGTAATCTAATTAATTACCTTGTGTCTGTCTGTCTGTCTACATGTCTGTCTCTTGCTGTTCCAGACCTATTTCTGTCTGTTTTTCACACACATACACACACACACACACACACACACACATACACACACACACACACACACACACACACAGAG
>PVKN010038923.1:0-10975 GCA_004027915.1 Capromys pilorides | reverse complement strand
TTATATATACCTAGATTTTCTTTAAATGATCAGATTTCTTTTTTAAAAAATCTCCTAATTGTCTAGCTTTGCCTATGGTTAACTTCTCACGCCTTGTTATGCAATGTGTAACAGACTATAGGTAGCACCTTGTCCTGTACAAGCAGCTGGACTACATTTCCCAGAGTACCCTGTTCTTGCAATTGGGTGGGACATATGATTGAATTCTGGCTAACGGAACTTAAATGGATGTGATAGATGATGACTGCAGCATCTCAGGAAGATAAATGCTACTCTAGACATTTATAGCAAGTGAGGTTAATAGAGTCCTATTTACTCAGATGTGGGAAAGGCTGAAAAATAAGGAAGACTATAGTAATAAAACCTAGGATTAGTAACTTTAGGAAACACAAAACCACCTGTAGACCTGGGAGAATAATGGAAGAGGTGGGGTCACTAGTACTGTAGTCAGAATTCTGGAGGAAGGCTGTCACTGAGAACACAGACAAGGCCCTCTAGCTGGTAATGGAGTTACTGGAAGGCGCAGCAGGCACAGTGGGGCACTACATGGATCTAGGGAGGAGGCCTGAGACAGGAGAGAGGACTCCAGAGCCAGGGCTCAGCATCGAAGTTGATTCAGGAAGCACGTGTGCCCCTCAGTGAAAGTCTACTAGCTTAAACACACTTGCACAACTGGCAGTGGCTGCCACTACTGCATGCATATTCACATATTCTTGTTGCAAGAATACATCCTATTTTGGGAACTGACCAGAAGTCAGTCGGCCAGGGAGTCTGGGACACTCTTTTTACAAGGTTTTCACTCCAGCATACAATCTGAATAACAGAGGGAGCAAATAGGCAGATGACATTCAAGAGGGAGGCTGTTGAGAGCCCAGAGTGTCTGATGAGGGATGTGGGTTTTCTAATTTATTTTTGAGGGTAGGACAATGGGAAGCCTCCTAAAGAAAAATAGATCTGATTTCCTGGAAGTTTAATTGGATCTGAGTTTTTTAAATACTTAAGCTTTAAAAAGAAAATGATACAAATTGACCCTGCTTTATTTCCCTTTCATGTACTCTCTTTTCTTTTCTTCTCTTCTGTTAATAAAACTAATGCAAGTGAGCATGTGGGTGTGAGTCTGTAATCCCAGCTACTCCACAGGTGAGGCAGAAGGATCATGGGCTGCAGTTCAGTCTGGGCAACTAAGCAAGTCTCCATTGCAACATAAAATTTAAAAAGCAGCTGGAGATACGACTCAGTGGTACAGCATGAGCTGTATGTCCAATATTACATGAGATGCAACACGTGTGAGGCCTTGTGTTCAACCTCCAGCACTGCAAAGCAACGCAAAACAAAACTGAATCATGCTTACAGCAGAAAATTTGGGGAAAAAGAAAATTATTAAAAAAATAATTCTGGTATCTAGAGATGGTCACAACACCCAAACATATTTTCTTTTTTTATATATTTTTTAGTTTTTGTGGGACTGGGGTTCAAACTCAGGACCCTGCACTTGCCAGGCAAGTACTTGTGCTATGGAGCTATCTCCCCAGCCCCCCAAGTATATTTTCAACTGGTCTTTTGTCTACAAATGTAATATATTAAAAATTAGTGGCTCTTAGCTATGATCCATATACCTTCATTTATTTCCAAAGGCCTCACAATTGTAAAGAGTAGACACATGCCTATTAACTGTTTATAATAAACAAGCACTATGTTGTCATTTATGGTAAGTCAATTACTTTTCTACACTAACTGATGTCACTTAATATTGCATTAAATCAACACTAGACCTGCAGTCAGGTGATCTGTTTTCATTATCCAGTAGTGAGTCATTAAAGAGATTGAGTGGAGAAAAGGAATGACACCTGGAATGTCAAATCAAGATTAAAAGCCTGTGATGATGGGGGGGAGAGAGACAGAGAGAGAGAGAGATACAGAGAGAGAGAGAGAGAGAGAGAGAGAGAGAGAGAGAGAGAGAAAACACTGTGGCACCATCTAGTGGAAATTAAGAAGAAGTCAATATTTTTTTCAATCTTTCAAACAAGAAACAAATAATCCAGGATTTATTCAAAAATCAGCTTCATATGTATCACAAGCATTTCCAAGAGCAACCAAAAGTACAGGCATGTTCCACCTAAAAGTAGGAAACAACTTCATACGTGTAAAATTTCAATTTTTCTACAAAGTGAAACACTTATTTTGCATTTGCAAAATATATAAAAAGGTATCTCAGGATAAGCAAGTGCTCATGCCGCTGAGCTATCTCCCCAGCCCACAGGATGAAACTCACCCATAATTACATTGAAGAATATAGGAAAGGAGATGTGGATCAGCAATGAGGTGCTCACATGACAAGCACAGGCCTCAAGCTGGACACCTAGGACCACATGTACATGGTTCTAAAATTTAAGTAATGTAAGCATAGTAATATGTTGCCTAATCATCTGGTGTTTATAAGATGTCTCCTGATTTATAACTTGCCCATATTTATATATCTTTGTATTCAAGTATAATTATATTCAGTCCTCCATAATTACACGTTCTACATCTACACATCTAGCAACCTCAGGCAAATTTGGAGTGACACACGTATTCTATTCATTATAATTCCTTATATATCTATCCTTTAACCAAGGTCTATCATGTATTTCTGCAAAATAAAGGCTGCTGATCTGTTTCCTGTCTGTTTTATTTTTTTCTCCACTGCCCCACTGTTTTCCTATTAATCCTCCCTTACAGCAGTAACATCTGGTTAGTTCTCCTCACCTCCCATGTTGTGCAGTAACTGTGTTATTTGGGATTGACCACAGACCAGGGGAAACGAGCTCTATGGATTTTAAAGAAAATACTAGTTTCATATGTCTTAATTACATGAAAGAAGCGAGATCATTTTAAAAATATAGATTTGTAGGTGAAATACAACATCTCTAGGAGGATAATTAAACAAAGAATTTTCAAGCAAATTGAATAGCTTGTGTAATAAAAGGCATTTGATGACAGCCATTTGATACAGATGGAAACACAAGAATCTAAAAGGTTTGACTAATTTGTTCAAGCATGTGTATGTGTGTAAGTTTATAAATTATTTATATGATGAAGTGTAGCATGATATATAGAAGAAGCAACAATTTCAAATAAGTTTATTTCACTAAGTATGAGAATAATCTTTGCTCTTACTAGTAATAATATTTTTGGTGAGTGCTAAGTAAATATGCATGAGCTTAAAATGATTTTTTGATTATAATTTTCTGATAAAACACTACAAAAATCAAGTTAGAAATACAACCTACTTTGATACTTGGCTATGAAAAAAAAAGATACTTCTTAAAAATATGTAGACCCAGTTTTGTGCATTTTCTAATTCTATGTTTTTGTTTAAAAACATATTGAAAATCAGAAGACAGGAGTGTATCAGTGATAGAATATGTAGAGAGTATACTCAAAGCCTTGAGCCTGATCTCTAGCATCAATAAAATTTAAAAGAAATTCAATTAATTAATCAGTAAATTTCAACTTTCCCTTCTGCCAATTTACAGCTAGTTCAAAGTTGCTGTACTTTCAAATCTTCAAAGTATTTGAGTAATACTTTTTTGTTTTGCAGTGGAAAATTAGGCGAGATATGATGGTGTTATTCCAGCACCCAAGCTAAGACAGAAAATTGGCCCAGGTCTGAGATCAGCCTGGGCCACAACAGTAAATTCAAGGCCAGCTCAAACTATATAGTAAGACACACCCTGTCTCAAAAAACTTAAATAAACAAATAAAGTCAAAGACTTTAACAAAATTACTTTGCAAGTTTTCTAAATCTGAGGGGATATGGCTATTTTTATAGAGGATTTATTTTAATAATAAAATGATCTGAAAATGTATAAATGTTTGTTATCAAAATGCTGGGCTGGGGATATAACTTAGCAGCTCAGTATTTACCTGGCAAATGAAAGATCCTGAGTTGATTTCAAGTACCTCCCCACCAAAAAAGGCTACCTGAACTAACAGATTAAGACCATTTTTAAACGGAGAGCAGGTGAAGTAATAATAGTAATAACATCAAATCAATGACGAACAAATTTGGAAAACTTTTTTCTTTACTTTTTATTAAGGATTAATATATTTACAGAATACATGAATTATTAACTCTAAATTGATAATAGATATAAATGTTAGATCTAAAAATAACTTTTGCTAGAAAATCGTTGTGAGCTTATCTAAGTCAAAGATTTCTTTCACAGGCCCCAACGAGCATGAGCCATAAGAATAAAATTGACAAGTTCAGTGAGAGCTCTGCAGAACATCCTTACTTGGTAGTTAACTCTAACTACCTCCTCAAAGATCGAGATACTGAAATTGACTGACAAGAGTTATGAACTGGGAAAAAGGACTTTCTATCCCAGAGTCTGGATGTGGCTCTGCCAGAGAGAAGAGTGTGTTTATTTTGTTTTTAATTACTATTTCATTTCTTTATAAAAATAATTTGTTCTGAAAAAAATAAACAAATGCTAGAAAATAAAATAGATAAATTGTAGTTAAGCAGAATGTGGCAGTCTATACTTGCAATCTCAGGATTTGAGAGTCTAAGGCAGGAGAACTACAAATTCCAAAACACCCTGTGATACAAAGAGAGTTCAAAGCTAGCCTGAGCTATACAGTTCGATCTTGTCTCAAAATAAATACAGAAATTTTTAATTTTTTAATTAAAAAATAAAATTAGAGTTAATAAAATTTAAAAAAAATAGTCTTTAAAAAGCACTACAAATCCAGAAACTCAAAGAATTTCCAAATCATATCTCTGATAAAGGATTTGTATACTGACTATATTAAGAACCCTCATGAATCAATGGAAAGGCAATCTCATGAGAAAGAGTAAAAGACTAAAACAGTTATTTTACTAAAGAAAAAATATAGATGAAAACTGAGCACATGAAAAGTGCTAACCAGAATTAATTGCTAGAAAAAATGAAGCACCAAGATCTATTTACCTAGCTACTAAATTGACTAAAATTAAATGGGTTGACAATGACAATTACCAATACATACAGAGCAAAAGAAACTTTCACAAGTTCCTACTGGAAATGCAAAATAGTTCTATCAGTAGAAACGTTTCAGTAGTGACTGATAAATTTAAACACATACTTACTATGTAATCTAAAAATCTTATTCTTACATACATATTCAAGAGAAATAAAAACACCAGGAAGATCTATAGGTAATGTACTCATAGCAACACAAATTGGGAGGGGAAAACTAAACGTCGATCAATGAGTAGGTGGATAAACAGATTAGGGTTCAGGTTTTAGAGTTAAGGTTAGGGTTAGGGATAGTGTTGGGAAGCAAGTACCAGAATATTGTGTTTGGATTAGTTTTAGAGATAATTTTGTGCACATTTCAGAGTACTGAGTGCAAGAATTATGGTCTAGATTAGGTTTAGGGTTTGGATGAAGGTTAGGGATGGCACTGGGGTCCTTGTACCCAAGTACTGGTGTATGAGTACTATATGAGGGTTAGAATTAAGGTTAAATTTCAACTGTTTTAGCATATGTATTCAAGTACTGGCGCACAAACATTAGATCTAGAATAAGGATTAATGTTCAGTTTAGGCTTAGCTATAGTGTTTAGGTGTAGGTTTTAGAGTTTGAGTTAGAGTTTGTGTAAAGATTAGGCAGACTGCTGGTGTATGATTGCAAGTGTTTTTGTATGGAGGTATTAGGATTAGGGATAGCTGGGCCAGCGAGATAGCTCAGCAGACTAAGCACTTGCTTAGGTAAGTGCAGGGACCAAGGTTCGATCCCTAGCACCATGTGCTGCACTGGTCCTGACCTGAGGCATGCTGAGATGGCCAAGGTGGTACATGTCTGCAATCCCAGTGCTGGGGAGGCTGAAAACAGCAGGATCACTATGCATCCAAGCTGCATAGTGAGACCCTGTAAAAAAAATACATCGTCTTTTTAAAATAAGGATTAGGAGCCGGGGAGATGACTCTGTGGCACAAGTCCCTGCCTGGCAAGTGGAAGGTCATAAGTTCGCACCCTGGTCTTGCAAAAAAATAAAAATAAAAATAAATAAGGACTAGGAATAGTGTTATGGTGTGGGTACAAGAATATCTTAGTGCAGGTATTACTGTTAGGGTTTGGGTTAGACATAGTGCTGGGGGTGCAAGTACATAAGAATTGAGATGTGGCAATTAGGTTTAGAGTTAGGGCTATATCTGTGTTTAGAGTTAAAGAGAGTTTGGGCATGCATTTAACAGTTTTAGCAAGCAGGCTTTAGGGTATTTTGGTTAGCTTTCAGAGAGTGTTGATGTCCTCAAGTATAGTGATGCATGTGTTAGAATTAAGTGGAGGGATCTAGTGAGAATTAGGGTTAATATTTGGTGCCAGTCCAAGAGTATTGGCATAGAATTATTAGGGTTTGTATTAGGACTAGGGTTCTTAGAGATATAGTGTTGAGGTTCCAAATCCAAGTACTGGGGTGTGGAAGTTAGTTAGGTTTAGGGTGGTATTAGCATTAAAATTAAGAGTAATATTGGGGATGCTGTTATGAGTATTGGGTTGAGGATTTTTAGAGTTCAAGTAAGTGTTACATATAGTGTTGGAGTACAAGTAAAAGAATATTAGGTATTAAAGTTAGGGTTACTGGTAATGTTAGCATTACAGTTAGGGATAGTGTTGGGGTGCAGGTATTCAGGCAGTGAGGTACAGCAATTAGGATTAGGGTTAGGGTTTGATTAGGAATAGTGTTGAGATACAATAAATAGAGTATTGTGATACAGGAATTAGGATTAGGTTTAGGGTTTGGCTTAGGGATAGAATAGGAATATGGTTGTAGGATTAGGGTTAATGTCTTATTTTTCTCTTTTCTGAGACAAAATGCCTGACATCCAAAGTTAAAGGCAGAAGGGTTCACTTAGCTCATAGTTTGTACAGATTTCAGTCCATGATTGGGTGGCTCCAAAACAGAGTGGCACATGGAAGAAGGGCAACAGTTCATGGCAATGGAGAAGAGCAAAAGAAGCAAGTGAGAGTGAGACAAGTCTCTCTCTTGTATTGTATCTAGACTACCTGGGTTAGGATGGTTCCAAGACTTGTTCACTAAAATCACTCACCATTAATCTCAGCACTGCACTACTAATCAGCCACACACTCTAGATTCATTCACTTGCATAAAATTCCTATAGTTGGACGGGACTTTGAGGGGACATCTAGACAAAAACCATAATATTCAGCCTCTAGCCCACCAAAGACTCATACATATCCCTTTATGCAAAAGGTATTTAGTCCACCTCCAAGAGTTGACAAATTTCTAATAGTTTCAGCATGGCTGAAAAGTCCAAGTACAAAGTCTCCTCTAAGACTGAAAGAAAACTTGTAACTGTGAGCCCCTGTACAAATGAAAGGAAAGTTAAACACTTCCAAGATCCATGGCACAAGATAGACATTTCAATTCCAAAAGGTTCAAACAAGGTAATACAAAGGGCCAAAGTAAGTCCAAAATCTAGGAAAGCAACATTAAGTCCTTTAGTTTCATGTGCAGCACCTGAGGCAATTTCTAGCAAGATGTCTGCTGCCAGGGGGAGCAGGAGCCCTGCTTCCCTCTTTCTTGTCTGTAGGGGTTGAATGCCTGGATCACTGAGCACTCTGAATCCAATACTGAGGAACAAATTCTCCACCACTGCCAATCTGGAACATAGTGTTCTGCAGCTTTCTTTTCAAAGCAAAATCTTTCACTTTAGTAATTTTCAGGCTACTGAGGATGAATTCCTGATACTTCTTGTGATATCCTTAGGCCATCTTTCTGTTCTTTGTTCCTTCTGAGCAACCAAGATCTCCACCTCTCTTCTTCATAGTTCACAGCATTCCTGGAGCTTCCTTTATGGCTAAACTCACAATATTTTAAATAATCTGTGAGGCTCTTTGCTCTTGATTCTCAACATCAATTTTCCTAAACCCCCTCCCAAAGTATCCATGTCACCACTTCAACATCAGACTGCCTTGAAATTTCTTTTTCTAGATTAACTAGTCTTCCACACTTAACCTTAGTCTCATTCAAAGTCTCTGGACATGAGAAGAACATAGACAAACCTTCTGCCAACGCATAACACACATCATCTGAAGTTTAACAGATAGTGCCAGTCTTTACCAGTAGGATTTATATCAGCTTTCTGGTATTTTTACCTCTGATCAGAATCTCTCGTACACAAAGCCTGAGGTATTCCAGCTCCACTTTTTAGCCATCATCGTCTAGACCATTCCTAATATGGCCAGGTAATATCACAGCAACAACCTCACTTCTCTGGTACTAAAATCTGTCTTACTTACTTTTCTCAATTCTGAGACAAAAGGCCTGACACCCAAAGTCAAAGGAGAAAAGGATTATTTAGCTCACAGTTTTTACAGGATACAGCTCACAGTTTGCTGGCTCTAAGACAGAGTGGCAGCAGTTCATGGCAGCAGAAGACAGTAAAGGCAACAAGAGAGACAAGCTTCTTTCTGTCCTTCATATTGTATCCAGTCTATCCAGATTAGAGTGGTGCCAAACAAGTCAGCGAGTGATCCAGCAGCCACCTAACCTTAGTCCCAGCACTGTTAATCCTAGAATTACACTCTAAACCTATCAAACAGTATAGATTCAGTCACCTCCACAAAACCCCTATGACTGCATGAGCCTCTGGGGAGGCATCTAGACACAAACTGTAACAGAGTTCAGGTTAGGGTTTGGGATAATGTTGGTGTGCCAGTTCTGAGTAGACTAATAAGAGTGTTGGTGTTAGAATTAGGCTTAGAATAGAGGTCAGGTAAGGGTTAGAAATAGTGTTGGGGTACAACACATGAATACTTGGGGCATTATTAATGATAGGATTAGAGTTAGGGTTTGGTTTAGGTAATAATCACATAGAAGTACTGAAGTACTTATACCATAAAACTATTACTAACCCTAACCCTATTACCTGAACCTCAATAGATGGGAAATTACTCCATCTCTAACCCTAAACTTATCCCTAATGACCATATCCCAAGACTCAGTTGCTTTAACCTGAGCACTATCCCAAACAGTAACCATAACCATAATAACCACACCTACTATTCAAGTACACAGACCCAAACACTACACCTAACTCAACCCTAATCCTAAATTTAATACCTGCATAGGAATACTCCTTTAAATTTACCCCTATTATCCTTAACACTAACTCTAACACTAACAATACACTAATATCTACACCTCAACATGGGGATATTTTCACTATGACACTTTCTTTAACCAAAACATGATCCAAATCTTGTATTCCAGTACTGGTGAAGTACTGGTGAACTTGCATCCCAACACTATCCCTAATAGCATTCACAACCCTAACCTTAGCACCTGCACCCCAACACTATCCCTAACCTTGACCCTATTTCCCACATGCCAATACTTGGGTACTTGCACCCCCAACGGTATCTCTAACCCTAACCCTAATCCTCACCCAATACTCAGGTAGTTCCATCCCAATGCTATCCCTAATGCCAACCCTTACCTTAATCCTAATACCCACATTCCAGCCCTTGGAAACTTTCATCACAGTATTCCTAACCTTTACCCTAACTGTATTTATTGTGCCCATACCCCAATACTAAGTTACTTACATTTCAACAGTACCCCTAACCCTGATCCTAAGTCTATCTCTAACTATAATATCTGTACCTCACTATTGGGCATTTACATTTATGTCAAACCCTAACATTTAGCCTAAACCCAATACTCACACTCTACCTTTGAAGAATACAACAGTGAATCCATTGAGACCTGGGTGTTTCTTAGCTTTTAATTGTTCTATTTTATTACCTCTAAACTATCTGATCTTGGCTATTCATTTTTATTTTTTGTTTCTTTTACTTTCTGAGGCAGGGTCTCACTAGGCAGATCAAGTTGGCCTTGAGTTCACTTTTTAGCCTAGGCAGGTCTTGAACTTGCAATGATCCTCCCAATGAGCCTCCCAAGAGCTGAGATTATAGGCACATGCCACCATGCCCAGCTTTGTTATCAGATCATTCAGGTTTTTTTACGATTTATTTTTCCCACTTCATGCATTATCTATTAATCTCTCCAGGATTTTTTTTTTTTTTTTTTTTTTTTGACACGGTCTCACTACACAGATCTGATTCATGGTGATCCTTCAGTTTTCAGGCTCCCAAGTACTAGGATTTCAGATGCACACCACCACACCCAGTCTCAATCACTGTCTTAGTGCAGCCTGGGGGTGGGGCATTGCATACCAAGGATGGAATCCAGCTGCTACGCATAGCCTAAGCAGGCACTTTAGTCCTCTGAGCTATCTGGCTGGCCATCTCTAGTTTTTCTGAATTCCACATTTTATTAGAATACAATTTATCACAGAAGTTTTATTCATTTTCTGAATTTTGGCAGAGTGCATTTTAATTTTACCTTTTTAATTTATAATTGCATTCATGTGGGTTTTTTTGGTAAGATTGGCTAAGAATTTGTCTATTTTGTATACTCTCAAAAAACTAGATCTTCACTTCATTGATTCTTTGTATCACTTTTGTCTCAAGTTCATTTCTGCTCTAACCTTCACAATCTCTTCCTTTTATTAGCTTTTAATTGAAGTTGCTTTTGTTATTCTAGGATTTGAGATATATTGGCAGGCTATATTTTTGGGATCATTGCTTTTCTCATATGAGCAATTGCCACTACATATTTCCTATTTTCCTTGTGTCCCATAGATTCTGGTATGTTGGGCTGACATTATTACTTGAGTCTAGTAACTGTCTAATTTCTTCCTTGATTCTTTCTATGACCCATTGATTATTCAAGAGGGCTTTGTTTAATTTCCATGTGTTTACATAATTTCTGTGGTTTCTTTTGCACTGACTTCTACAGCCACTGCCCTATGATATAATAACAGGCAATGGGACAATTTTGATTATTATGCATTATGCAAGCATGAGTTAGTATGTGTTCTATTTGAGAGCAAGTCACATGTGCTGCCAAAAAAAAA
>PVKN010038922.1:0-10981 GCA_004027915.1 Capromys pilorides | reverse complement strand
AAAGATAGTGCGATCTTTCCCAAAAGGTGCTGCTTTCCGAGTGAAGCCTCCCCCAATTCATCTTGTTTCTCTTTTTCTTGTACCTTATCCACTAGGAAAGTATTATGTTGGGCACAAAAGACTTTTCCATCTATGCTATTGTCATTTTGACATCTGAGTAATGCAATCAGAGTCTATTGTTTCAGAAAGCCCAAATGTTTATGAGATTCTAATAGGTTATTGATTTATAAAGTATTTTTCCTTGTCTCAATGATATAAAAGAAATAACAGGTTCTTTACAATATGAGAAGTCTCATTAATAGCCCCCACTGATTTTGAGCCAGTTATGATAGAGTAATAGCAGCTGCTTGTACTTAGCAAAACTTTTAAATGATTCTAAAGACATCTTAGGTCATGATCTGATGAAATCTTCTACAATTATAAATTACACAGATGGAAGAAATAGGATATTATTACAAATTAATGATTGAATAGCTATACTAGGATTTTCCAGGAAGTGGCCCTCGGTGTTTTCTTTAGGTCAATTTTCTCTATTTATGAAATTCTAATAAACAAATTCTGCAAGTTTTCATGTCATTTAAAGGGAAAACAATATTTAACTTATAAACTTATATTTGATGACAGAAATCTCAGTGTGTTTTTAAAAATGTATTGCTAATTTCTTGTTTAATAGAATACTGGTGCAAGAACAAATAAAGATGCTCTGGTGAAAGTTTATAGACAATACTGGTATTGATCACATTATATTTCGTTCCTTTTATTGTTTAGAGGATCTCCCTTTATCAGTTCCCTTGTGATGCAAGCAGGCAGCGTAACTGGTCCACATGAGAGAGCCCACGGTTGTGGTACTTGCAGGCAAGCTTTGTGTCATTGCTCTGGCTTTCTGACACATGGCATGAACTCCTAAGTATCTGGGGACCCTGAATGACAAAGAGCAGGACAGTCTTCCTGGGAAGGCCTTGGTGGCCATGGTGGCCTTTCCATGAGAGGTAAATTATCCTTTGTTGGCTTAGGCTGTTCCAGCTTTACAATTGGTTGCTACCACAGGAAAAGGTAGATAATTTTGAATAATACTCTGGTCATTTTTGTAAGTCTTAAAAATCTCTAATACACAGGTGTTGAAACATTTATTTTTAAATCACACACACACACACACACACACACACACACACACGACTGTGTACCATAATCTTCAAATTAGTTACAAAGTGCAAAACATAAGTTACTAAGATTCTCACAAAAAAGCCAAATGACACAAACTTTCTATTTATTTATTTATTTATTTATTCATTGATTCATTTATTTATCAAATGTATTTAGTACAGGGTCTACAGGGTCTCACTACAAGATTAGACTCATAGTGAACCTTCTGCGTTTCAGTCTCCCAAGGGCTGGGATTACAGGCACGTGCCACCATGCCCTATCTCAATTACCATCTCAGTGCACTCCAGGGGTGGGGCTGGGAGGACATGCTGGGGATCAGACCCTGATCCCTGTGTCTGCACAAACTTACTTTTTAATAAAGTAAGATAGACTATTAGTTAGATAAACAGATTAGCTTATATACTGCAATATTGTTCAAACAACAAAATATGCAATTATTAAATAAATGACTTTTCCAATGAGCCCCTACAAATTTACCTTTATTCTTAGTGTAGTATAAAGCTGTTTATACACCTTTATCCCAGGATTGGAAAGATTTTTTTTTTCTTTCCATTTGCAGCATGCTTAGGCAGATGGAATATCTACCATGTTGTGAATATCCAATAAATATGTGCAATGTACTCAGCTGACCCCACATGTGCATCAGTGCCTGCTCTATGAGCAACCTCATGGTGCTGAACAAGCACTGAGGCTGATCTTCAGTCTAAGGGTGCTCACCGATGCTTCCTAACTTAGCTCCATTGATCCAGAAGTAATATCTGAAGATTACAGCGCAACATAATGCACAACAATTAAGCCCTATTTGGGGAAAAAAAAGTGGACTTTTGATGTGTACATAGTTCACACTGAAGAGATTATAGATGCAGAGATGGTTACTCTGTGCGCCTCCAACAGCTCCATGAACTCTAGCAGATCAGGTAAGTCAAGTCTGGCTGAGAGTGTTTATAAAAATAGAAATATGAAAATGCATTCCTTTTCCTTTACCCTATAGATATTAGTAACATATTAAATAGATTTATAAACATAGTATAGCCATTATGATTTTTTTTTCTTTCTTACAGAACGGTTTAATGACTAATGCTGGAAAAATAAAATGGAGGTTGAGGGAGGGAGAGGCAAGAAAAGACTTGACTTGCGTTATATATATGGGCTGATTATCCATACTAAGCGACATAGCCTGCTGGGCTGTGCAGTAGGGCGTCAGAAGCACTCTACTGAAAGCAGAAAAAGAAAATAAAACTTTGTTTCAAACGTTTGACCAATTTTCATTTCGTATTTTTGATACGACAGAAAGCAAGCATTATTTAATATAACATGTGTATCGCTCAGACATACTATTAAATACACACACTTGGCAAAACTGTATCATTTTTATTGACAATGGACCATGTCTTATGAGTTTTGAGATCACTGTTCTATGATACAAATGGAAAATTAAAGATTTTCCTCCTTTTTATTCATAAATGATAAATAACATAGCTGTACTGTCTTAGTTACTTTTTATTCCTTGCTGGGACAACACCCAAAATTAATGAAGGATGGGTTTATTTAGCTCACAGTTTGTGGAGGTTTCAGTCTATACCAGCTGGCTCCTAGGCAAAGTGGCACAGGGCAGAAAACAGCAAAGAGTAAAGGGAAGGGCGGCAGCTGTGGCCCCTGGCCAGCCTCTCTCCCCTCCTCCTATGTTAGAAACAGCTCCTCTGGAGCTGGGGTGTAGCGCTCACACAATGTCCACGCCCTCGTCTTGCACAGGATGAGGATGTTTAGAAACTAAGAATCCTGGGTCCTTAAGAGTCACTTAATTAAACTTCTAAACTTCTCAAGGTGACACAATGTATCAACCAGTACATATACTTTAATTAAAAGTTATATTTCCATTGATTTTTACACTTTATAAATAGATTCACAAAGCATACGTCCCTTGTATCGAACCCACTGTACCTAGTGTGCTGCTTTCTCTGGTCCTAGGTTGCTAACAGTGAGCAGTAACAGGGCGGATGGGACGCGAATTTCATCACTGACTTCACCTCCTCTGGCATATATAACCTTACATACTTTAGCTGCTCTGAGTTTAAAATGTTTTTATCTGCAAATGGGGATAATTAGGTTTAACTATCTGTGTTTCTGTGTGGAATAAACAATTTGATATGTGTGACGTCTTACTAGTGCAACTACCAAGAGAACTTCAGCTAAGATAAAAGTCTCAGTCTATCTTAACATTTGATAATACTTAGCCTTAAAAACATGGGGAAGGATTCTCTAAGTCCACACTTCAGAAAGGGCACGAAAGGATTGCCTAGAGGTCCGGCCCTGTAGAAACACCTAAGGCCATAGTAAGAAGAGAAAATGGCCTAGGCAAGCAGCGCGCTGCCGACATCCCTAACAAGGAAGAACTAAGGGGGTGACAGCGCCCTTGCCCTACTCTTAGTGCTCCTGGGCACAGACTCGGATTCTTGCCGGGGGAAGCCAAGCGCACCCTGGTGACGTTGCTGACGTTCCTGCCATTTCCTTACCTAAAGCTCATTACCAGCTGCAGCAGATCGCAGGTTCCTACGTGGAAGCGCAGAGAGAGCCGCTCTCACAACTGTCTTCACTCAGGAACTGCTGTTTAGGAAATATAACAGAGATGGGGCCGGCAAGATGGTTCAGGAGTCTAAAGCGCCTGCTTAGGCAAGCTTAGGCAAGCTTAGGCAAGCACAGGGACCAACCAGGGTTGGGTCCCCGGCACCACATGTTGTGCCAGCCCCACCCCAGGGCAGGCTGAGCTGGCTATGATAGATATAAATAAATAAATAAATAAATAAATAAATAAATAAATAAATAAATAAGTATTTTGAAGGATTTCTTGGCTTCATTAAATAAATAGTAAGCAAAAAGTAAATCAAAGATGTATGGAATACTCTAAGTTGCTTCTTTTCCTTTGGGTTCCCAGTGTTGCTAAAGCTACACTTCTCTGTGCTCACAATTACAAATAGCTGAAGTGTATCAAGCCCAAAAATATGTTTCCCGTTAAAGTTTGAATTTAAAAGTTTTTATACTCGATTTTTCAAGGGCACGTCTCTTGACAATTACACTTTAAAAAACTTAAAAAATTTGGCCAGGGAGATAGCTCAGTGGTCTAAGCACCTGGCAAGCACAAGGACCCAGGTTCAACCCCCAGTGCATGCCTTGCAGGTACCCCACAGTGCTGGGTACTGAAACCGAGTGTAGTAGCACATGCCTATAATCCCAGCTGTGGGGAAGCAGAGACAAGAGGATCACTAAGAGTCTGAGCTGTGCAGTGAGATGCTGCATCAAATAAATAGATAAACAAAGAAATAAATGACAAAAGCTCCTTAAGTTTCAAAAACATATGTGATATGCTTAGCATATATCATAAACATATTCATTTTAATAATCAAACACTTAGAAAAGCTTTCCCTGTGTTTTTCTAATAATGTGTATCTGACATACAGTAGTAGTATAGAAGAGTAAAAAGTTTATTTTGATATTTTTATAGCTTTCAAGTAAGTTGAAGTGAAAGAAATGATAATTCTACATTTCAATATTTCAAAAATGTAATAAAGTCCCTAACAATGAAATTGATTAAGTATCCGCACATAATTTGGATGGAAAAGCATGAAACCTTTAAAAATGATGTAGGTACAGAAAGATCTTTAATGGTATTTAAAATATTTACAGTCTTCTGAACTAAAACAGTTTAAAAATCAGATAAATCACTGGAAAACGTTTAGAGGCCGAGCATGGAGGCACATGCCTGAAACGCCAGCACTTGGGAAGATGCGGCAGGAGGACTGGTGCGAGTTCAAGACCAACCTGAACTGCATAGCGAGACCCTGTCTCAAAAAAGCCAAAAAAGAAAAAAGAAAAGAAAACATTTAGAAGTTGAGGGGCTTTGTGCAATGTGTTCCATAGATTTTACTGATAATATCTTTAAATACAAATTTCATAATTTTAAAACAATAAAAATATCCAGAGATATTGGCTATTTCGCGCCCTCCCACATCCCTTTTTGAGACAGAATCTGAATTCCCTATGTAGATAGGGCTGGCCTTGAACTCACAGCATCTTCCTGCTGCAGCCTCCTAAGCTGGGACTATGAGCATGTGACGTCACCATGCCTGGTAGTTTGTCTACTACTGATGCTGTGTTTGAACACTAATCAAAGTTCTACTCATGAAGGTCAAAGTCTTATGTATAATTCTAAAAGAAAAAAACTATGCATCTTTCTTTTTCTTTTTCTTTTATCTCTCTCCTCCCATCCCAAGTTAGCCTTTTCTTTTAACCCAGTTCTAAAGCAGCTATAAACATGCATGATACAGAAACTACTTCCATTCTTTCCTGTCTTCCCTGCCTGGTAACTTCATAAAAAACTAGAGGACAATACCCCAACCAAGATATGGACATCGAAATTTTCGAAACGCAGGACATTTCCATCCCCACAACGATGCCTCAGAGTACAAACTTTCAAATTTTCCAGAGAAGGAAGGAGAGAATTCATCCCAAATGAAAATGCCTTAACCTCATCCCTCAGAGATGAGTTAACTAGTCTGGGTCTAGGTAGTCTGGTGTGGTGTTTATTCACTTACAATTTTAAGAAGCACCTCAGGTTATGTTAAAGCAGGGACCACTGAGAGAAATGTAAACTTAAACCTGTACTGTTTTCTGTTGCTGATGTATCTATAGGTCGCGAGACAATAGGCCTTGCAATGACTGCAGCAGAGCTCAGCAACAGGAAGGAGCGGGCCGAGCTGAGCGTTCCTTATCGGAGGTGCCACCTAAGGCACTCATAGGATGTCTAAAGTAGCAATGTTAGTGTTAGCTGCTGGTACTCCTGCAGCACATGCTCTGCTAAAGGGATTGCCGAAAACAAATAAAATTTTAAAAAAGGATGTGTTGGGTAAGTAGTTTTCAACTTTCTTCTGTTTCATTTTATCTTTTTAAAATTTTTATCTTTTTGCATTTTTTAGGGAAGGGTCTACAGGATGTTCAGGGTCTCAGTACAAGATTGAATTCAGAATGATCCACATGTTTACAGCCTCTCAAGAGCTGAGATTACACACCCAGTCTCAGTTGCAGTCTCAGGGCACCCCAGGGGCAGGGCTGGCACAGCAGGCCCAGGGATGGAGCCACCTGCCCCCTTGCCTGCTTGCAGGGGCTTCAATCCACTGAGCTATTTGAGTGGCCCTCAACTTTCTTCTGTCTTAGAGGCAGGAAGAGAGAGGAAAAGAGAGATTCATCGCTCACTCTCGGGAACATCTTGCTTAAAGTTTGAGACGGAAGGATAAGTAAGTGCCCAGGTGTTTCTTGACACAAGATGAACAGAATATGTCCTAGGTCATGTGATCATATAACTTTTGACAATTGACAGCTATAAAAATGAATTGATCTCTAGTTATTCACTAGGCCTTCTGCAAGGAGGAGTGGTTGACTTCTTCAGCTTGTGTTTTATCCAGAGCCTTCATGCTTCCTACTTACCCTACTTCTGCCTGTGATAAAAAGGTCTGCATTTCTCCTGAAACTCAAAAGCAGAAATGGTAAAGACCTTCCCAGCTGTCTGCATATGCTCTCATACCTGCAAACAGTCTTTAGTTTTCTCTGCCTCTCTGTCTCTGTCTTTCTATCTGTCTTTCTGTCTCTGTCTTTGTTTTTCTCTGTTTCTGTTCCTGTCTGTTTCTCTCTCTCTCTCTCTCTGGCTCTGGCTCTGGCTCTGGCTCTCTGTCTCTTTGTCTCCCTCTCTCTCTCCTTCTACCTCTCTCCCTCTTTCCTCTCTCTTCCTTTAAAAGTAGCACAGATCCTGACATAAGTAAAGTTTTCACTTTAAGAATAAAAGGTAAGCTCTATATTATTAAAAAAAGAAAAGGATCTAGCAGCTGTGACTAGACATTACACCATGAAACCTAGAGCAAGAAGTCCCAAGTTATTCTTATACTATGAACACGAAAACCGGCTTGACATTTAATTTGCTACATTTCTTCTTCTTGCTAAGAGAGGCATGGAGAGGATCCTCGTATCCAGTTACAAATTGGCTCCCTTGTTCCCTCTTTCCTGTAGATGTACACCCACTCTTGTCCCCCAACAGCTGATGACAGGCACAGGGAAGTGCTTAATCTAAAGACAAAGACACCTAATAGTTCTGTACCAAACTGAGCCTCACTTTGCAGGCGTTTCATTCTTGATGACTGTCAATCTGTTTTTCCTGAAAACTACATCTTTGCTCTCTGATTATAAATACACTTTTCAAGGAGTAGCTTGTCTCTTTTTACAAATACCTTGTATTCCTTTGGCCAATAATTTCTTAGATAAAAGCTCCCAATTAAAGGTCAGAAGAAAATGCCCATCATTTCTGTTTCATTTATCTAAGCCTGCAATGTACTATTCTTAGGCTTACTCAGTAATGTTCAGCAAGGAGGAGAAGAATACAACCAATATCCAAACCGTTGCAGAAACCCTTCCCTATCCTCTCTCAGCACAAATGTGTCTTGATGTTTTATGAAAAGGCCAAGTATCAATTTTGTAAAAAATGAATGCACATCAGTTTTAGTTCTGTCTGGGAAAAGATATCTTGATTGGTTTTTCTGGGATAGAATGAAAATATTTTCATTTCTATCACACTGTATTTCAGTATTTAGTATTTACCAATTGCACAAAAACCTTTCAACAAAATGAAACACGAATTTTCATACTGATATTTTCAGCATGCTTTCTGCTGTATAGAGCTGACATTAGGCTAGAGATGGAAAAACAAAGGCCAGGGCAATCATGCCACATGCCTGAGGAGCTCCTGCTCCACAGTGCAGGCAGGCAGACTGCTCAGAGTTGGCCATATTCAGGAAACATTCGCTTCTCGGGCCAAGGGCTGTTGTCTTTGCACACCTGTGATCCTCGACCTGCAGGTGCGTTCCTGGCACGAGGCACTCTTGGCTCTTTTTAGGATCAGCTGTAAGACTCAGAGTGTGCTGGGAGCAGCGCTTTGCCAGGCATGGGTGATTGGAAGCTCTGGAAGGAGCTAGCTGTATACTGTCTCCCACACTGCCCTCAGATCTGTAATTCAGTTGCATTTCACATAATCTTGTGTGTAAAACAAACTTTACACATTCCATCATTTCCTTGCCTGTTTTTTAATTTTTCTGACAGTGTATTTGGGTCCTTTCCCAAGTAAATATACTTTAATCCATGGGCAGGACTCAATTGGGATTAGACATGCACAAGCCCAACCCTTGCGTTGCTAGACGTCTTGTTCGTCCTCCATCATTCCACACTCTGTCTCTCACTCAGTCTCTCCCACAGGATGAGCAGCATTTGTCCAGGGCACTTCAGGGCTCTCAAGAATGCAAATGGAGAAGCTATCATTTATTCGTAGGGATAAGCACTACATCTGAAGTAGTATCTCTTCTGTTACATTTGATGCAGTCCACAGAACCTATCCATAGGTAAAGAAAGAGAATGACCCAAAAACATGCAGACCAAGAGTCAAGGTCCATGAGGGCCACCTCTGGTGAGCTATCTGTCACTCATATGTGTCTGTGAAAGATCTATCACATTAGTCAACAACCCAAGGAAGAATAGGAGGACAGTCTAATATTCATACACGACATAACTCACTGTTCCATCACTCTTGACAGACAGGTACTAAAAATAGACCAAAGCTAATTAACTAAGGGTTTTAAACCTTATTTCTCATTTCTTTACAAAAGATGATGGATCATCCTCTGTGTGCGCCGAAGTTTTCTAGGTGCCGTGAGGCACTACTCCTCACCAAGTGCAAGCGGCTTAGCTGTCCTTCTCTGCACAATACGAAGCCCCTTGCTCGAGCGCCTTTGCACGCGCCCCAGTCTTGCCTGGGTGTCACTTAGCTTTTGACTCATCAGCACCTGCTTTCTCACTTCCAGGGGTTCTCACTCTGTGGCCACCTCCTCCAATCTCCTGGCATTGAATCTCTTCGTATCTCTTTGTAATTTTCCCGCATTCTTCTTTTACACATGTGCCTATCTTCCCAATAATCCTAAACCTCATGGGGACAGGGACTCTTGCTCCTTTGGACTTGTCCTTTCCCGACACCTAGCTAGCCCAGGGCTTCTCACAGTGGGTGATGAACAGTTCTTTACAACATTAATGAATGAATGAAGTAATGAATGAATAAGACTTACTGGTGAGTCCTTTTTGTTATAAGTTCTATTTTTTTTTTTTCAAGTCTTATCTCTGGAGACCTAGGTATGTTTAGTGCTTTTTCTCTCTTTTCATATTTTTCTATTGGCATAAAAATACAATCCAACTGCCAAAAATTAAAAACCAACCAAAATCCTGAAGTTACCAGGCTTATCTCTTCTAATAACTCTCTGATAATCTCTCTATTGCTTTTACTGTTCTTTGCCCAAAGGTTTAAATGATGGATGTGTGCTACTTATCTCACATTTTCAGATATATTCTGAATACCTGCTTGTCTTAGTTACTCTTTTTTCATTGCTGGGACAAATACACAACACTTAAAATAAAGGAAGAAAAGGTTTATTTAGTTCACAGTTGACTGGAGGTTTCACAGTTTAAAATAGCCTGAGTTATGTCGCAAGACCTTGGGGCCTTAATGGCAGATGGCCTCAGTCGCAGACACCAGGAGAGCCTGGGGTGTCGCAGTGTCCAGGATGACCCTATCCGTACCTCCGAGAGACCGCAGGCTTGGAGCTGGGCAACGTGTGCAGCCAGCTGAACAGTTCACGCCTCTCGGGCCCCGCCCCTCGAGCCACGCCCTGGTCCTCTGGCCCCGCCCCTTACGCCACTCGCTGTTCAAGCTGTGTCTGTCCCATGAGGCTTTGGGGGAACAACTAGACACAAACCATAACACTGCTTAACTACTGCATAGATACAAGTAAATAATGGTTGATCACTTAATTATTATAATAAAAATAATTCAAAAGATTTTTGGCTTCAACTACAAAAGTTTGTAACTTAACATATAATGATTTCATTATAAATGTACTCTAAATACAATTATTATTGAGAAACATTTTGACATCTAAACTTTCAAACTAATTCCACTTCTGAGTTGTTTTTAAACTGTAATTGTGTTAGATTTGCTTATCTTGCCTTATATGCGGTTCCAAAAATTTGTAGCAATAAATGCTACGTACAGAATTTTTATATGCTTACTTTAGATAAAGGAACGTGTGGTACTAACTTATATACAATATATATGCATATATATCTCTTAATTGCTCCAAATTAGGATATGTATCAATTGGAACATGCATACTTTTACATACAATTATATAAATACAGCATCATTTACAGTGTATTCACTCTACGAAGACTGACTTCCCAGTGCTTTATTGCAATACACCCGACTGAGGGCAGCATATTTTACATGAAGCATAAGCAGTGAATATTTACAGTTTTCAATGGACAAGAACCTCTGCTCACTATTTGCCAGAGAATATAAATTCTTCCTCAAGAAAGAATATTGCCTGTCTTATAAATGCTGTGGCTTGCACAAAATCTTGCAAATCCAACGAAGTTTCACTTCTTAGGAGACATAAAATTTGTCACTCCAACCCTGCGACTGTATATGCTTAACCTTTTGCAGTGGGTCCTACGTCCTTGAGAGAGGTCAACTCGCTTGGGAGCCCACATGCGGCATGGAGAGCAGCAGGACCCTGACCGCATCCGCGCATGCACTTGATCAGGAGATTTAGCAGGCTAAGAGGCCCAAGCATCCATCCACAAGCAAGGAGGATGACGGTGTTACGAAATCCTGTGGTAGCATTTTGTATGCAGTTTCAACTTTTAAACTTTGTTTCCTTTCCTCATAAAGTGAGACTTC
>PVKN010038921.1:0-10970 GCA_004027915.1 Capromys pilorides | reverse complement strand
TCTTTCAGTTTTGAAACAGCTAATATAAAATTAAGAAGAAAATTTAAAGCAGCATCTTATTTTAGGGTGAGTGATTTGGGAAAATAAATTTATCTTCAAAGGGGCAAGCAATATTATGAGAAGACCTTATAGCATTCTGGGTAATGAAAAATATATTTATTTGAACAGAACTCTAGAAAAACCAGGCAAACTAGTAGAGTCTTATCTGTTAGGAGCTTATTTGATAAATAGCCTCTGAAATTCAAAATTAGTCAAACAATTGGACACTGAATGGAGAATTACAAATAACCCAGAAGATGAATTCAAGGCACATACAGAAATGCGCAGTCATACTTTGTGTCTTTGTATGTTTTAGAAATAAAGAATGATCAAAATTTAGGCTGCTAGAGAGAAGTTCTTATATGAAGAGAAAAACAATGTTCAACTGATATTTTAAAAAATCACTCATTAAAATAAGATTTAAGAAAACAGCTTGGCATTTCCTATATCTAAAAAAATATGGCCACTATAAATCAAGGTTTAAAACCTATTAATGATTTCACAAAATTATTTAATGGCTGCTTGTCATATATGGAAAGACATTTTGTTTGGTGGGCATCTGACTACAAAATTCAATCAAATCCAGCGGGAATTCTCATAGTCACAGAGTTCACATGGGAGGATCACCAATGAGTAACACTCAGAAAAAAATACTTAAAGAGAACTGTAAGCAGGAGATGGTATTATATGTGTATAGTTGACTAAACCCATCCCAGAGAAAGCAACAATTGCATAAGAAAACACATACTGTAAGGGTATAGGTTCACTAGGTGAAGCTTAAGAGAAAAGGCACAGGTAAAGACGCTATTGCAAGACTCACATGGAGCATTTAAGGAAGGAAAATAAAGGCCAGTCAGATAAGTTCAGGGAATTAGAGGCAGGATAGGAGAGCAAAAACGCACCAAGGCTAGATCTTGCCAGATAGTAAAGAGCACAATAATGATTAAATTTTAATCTAACAGTCAAAAGAAAGCATTTTACTTAAGGATAGGAAAACAGCCCACTGAGATTTATTTTTGAAATTGAACTCTCTGCAGTAAGAAAAACAGATGGAGAAGGTTGGGTGAGTGTTGCCCTGCAGTGAAAGTAGGATAGCAGAAAGAAAATCATTTCAAGAGATGATGATAGCTTGAATAAAGATGTTAACAGCGAGTCTGCACAGAAATAGAAGAACAGAGCATACTCAGGGTGTCCAAGCAACAAGAAATTTTTTGTTACCAAAAAGAATCCAGTAGGTAAAGTGGGAGTGGATCAGAACAGAATGGATGGCTAGCTGTAGAGTAGCTCTGGTAGTGTGTGATTGTGTGTGTGTGTGTGTGTGTGTGTTTGTAAGTGGATACAAAGCTGAGAAATATCTTCAGATAGGGGACCTGCAATTATAGTCACCAGGGAGATAAGAATTTTCACAAAACGTAAGGAAAGCCAAAGACTAAATGAATTATTTTCCAATTGTACTATGATGCAATATATTAAAATTAAAGTACACGCAGGTTTCCACATGTTCCACATGTTGTAAATGTTGAAAACTCAAAGTGCAGAAAACATAAGGAAGACTTTCACCTCAGTACTTACAAAAGGATGTGATTCAGAATCCCAGTCCTGTTTAAAAGCAGCATAGAAAATTATACCAAACAATTCTAATTTTATTTAAATAGCAATGAACAGTGTTTATATAGCATAAAAATATCAAAAGACAAAATGTCTAAATAAACAGAAATTTTTAAATGCCTTATGTTTTTATATTACCTCAAAATCCTCCAATCAGAAAACAATCTTTAAAAACATACTTCTGTGCATATCAATGTAGAAAGAGATTTTATACAACTTTTTCTCATATGTAAATTACTAAAACTTTCATTTTGATGAGATGGTATATGAATGCAAAGACAAAATAAGCAATATAAAGAGATAAAATGTTGCAGGTGGTTGTGGTAAGTCCAGTGGAGCCAACTAAGGCAATGCAGCAATGTACATATACCTCGGTGTCATTCTCATACAGGCCAGCGATCACCAGTCCTGGTCACTGATGCTCATAAACACAGCCCCTGCCATCTGCTTGTCCTAGGATCTGGTGCTTCCTTGCCAAGCAGGTCCTTCCAGGCTGGTCCAAAAAAATAGGTATTTTTTCTCTCAAATATGTGCTCCATTAAAACATTGAAAATACAGAATAATCAAAAAAAGGAGTTTCACACACTTTATGTGAGTCTGTATAATGTAGTTATCTTAGAAAGATGTTCAAAAATTCCAAGTAATTCAAGAAAATAGAGTATGTTTATACATGTAAATTATGTTTATATACGTGTTTCTATTTATAGAACATATATGCACATATAATATCACACACATGTAAAGTACACAAATATACATGTATGTCTATCTACTTGTAGAAATGTCAAAATATATGTATACTCATTAAATGACTAACATATGTAGGGATATGTGCCTATGTGATACATAGGTCTCTACATACATAAAGTGCTTGGAAATTTTGTATATATCTGTCAACAGTTTTTATCTCTTTAAAGAAAATTTGGCACTGGGAATCATGTTTGTACATAATTTCTTGTTTAATTGGATGTTTCCACTATGGAACCTTTACACTATTGCTATGAAATTTCAATGCCAGGTGTCAGAATGCAACAATTCAAAGCAGTTGTCTGCCTAAGGGTTGATACAGTGAAGCTTCCGTGTAGAGATTCTGTATGGATTGAACTGCTAAAAACCAGCAGCATCCATTCAAAAGTTACAATTGAGGGAGTCCAGCAGGGAGCCTCTGAAAGCCCAGCAAACCTCACGGAATGCTCTGCTTCAAATGCTGGCCAGATCCAGAATGTAAGGCAGTCTAGGGAGTATGAAGAGGAGTAATCAAATACATTGATTATCCTGTAAATTCTTCTTTACAATTTAGAAAACCAAGTCAAAATACAAATGATTTTTTCACCAAATGTGAAGGTACAACATGCCTTAATGTTCAGAGGTACAAAAATAAAAATAAATTGGTCTTAACTGAGACTGTTACTGTGTGCTACCGTTTCAAGGGACTGTTTGACTTCCTATTACCTAAAAGAAACCAGGGAAAGCAGATGTTTTTTTATTTGTTTTTTGTCTAAAGGAGTGAGAAAATGTATCGTATTGAGCAGTTTGAAATAAAAAGTGAGAGACAAATATAGCCTCTTTTGGCAAGCATATTGAAATTAATATACCCACATAATACTTGTTTAGTATACCAGATACTTCTATGTGTATATTTCTCAAATATGTTTTACCATAGGAATGCATAATAAAAAGATAAAAAAAAGTAGTGAAATATTTCAGGGCATAAATAGTAAGCAATATGATGGCAAATCATGGAGTTTGGAGTAAAACTAACTAATTCTAAAATGATTTCTTTAAAAATAAGGCCTATAAAAATCTGAAACGCATATTTATAACATAAAGAGATGAAATGGTACAAATGGTTGTGGCAAGCCCAGTGGAGTCCATTAAGGTAATGCAGCCATATATATAAATATATGGCGGTAAATTCTGGAAGGAATGCCCATATTAACATGCTTGTAGGGAACTGCTGAGTCACAAATCTGGTCTAGGGGGGTTGGGAGAGAATTACAGTCACTGAATATTATGCTTATAATTATAGGTATTATCATGTGGCCAATGTGAAACTCAAGAGCCATTTACTTTGGAAATCAAATTATAAAAAATATGAGTTTTAAGTTCACCCTCAATACTTTTTTTTTTTTTTTTTTGTCTTTTTGCAAAGGGTCTCACTATGCAGTTCAGGCTAGCCTTGAGCTCACTTTTTGTAGCCCAGACTGGTCTCCAATTCACACTGATCCTCCTGCCTCAGCCTCCCAAGTGCTGGGATTACAGGTGTGCACCACCACACCCTGCTAATACATTTATTCTTATCATTGAATTTGTCATCTCCTCCATGCCCTGGGCTCTTACAAAGTCCAGTGGTGATTATCAAGTTTTAGTCTTCCTTAGTGCACTAAGACATCCCCAGTATCCAAGCCTTATCTTTTCAGAAATTAAAACAAAGAACAGGAGGTTTCCAAAGATGAAAGAAAAAATTAAACATTTGAATGTTATTTATAAATAGAAGGTAGACTACACATAAGAAAGATTGATTTTTGGGGGGAATATTATTATAGAATTGATCTCTCAATCCTATATGACAATTAAGAATATTTAGAAGGAATGTGCAAACACATTAATGGATAGAGAACAGCATTCTAAAGCCTGCTCATCCTTTAAAGTGAGCATATAAAAAAGACTTCATTTTTTAAAGAAACTTATCCTACAAATCACTGATTTATTTGTACGATGTTGGCTTGTGCCATCTAATACTTGCGAGTGGGAGAAAAGTTAGGTATCACTGGGAATCTAATAAAACTGAAATTTTCAGTTGATACGCCTATATGCATTCAGTTTGGGTTGGAATAAGTACATACTATCACTACTTTGTTTAAATATTTGTATATGAAAATGAACTCTCTTGTAAGGAGTTGTCTTTTTCTCTTGGGTAAATCTGTATGCACCATAGGTTTCCAAAACATAATCTTGTCACACAGTACATTTGCTGTACACAGTAAAGAGCTGGGAGGTGAGGAAGCTCCTTCCAAACCAAGCACAGGAGCGGGAGCTCCTCAGGGCAGGCGGTGACAAGGCTACTTCCTTGTCCCCGTGAGATAGCCCTTTATACTAATGAGTTCATCATGTGGAAATTGAAATACCTTTAGAGACTGATTTAATTTCAAATTTAAGACTTAGATTTATTTTGACTTATTCGAGCAAAATGTCTGTCAAATTTAAATAAATGACAAAGCCATCTCTAAAGGTAGTTCAAAATTAGATGAAGATAAAGCTGGTGCTTGATTTGAGAGTAAAACATTGTATCTACAACTGGAAAGCATCCCATATTTTATTCAAATTTTGATTTCCAGTGAATGAAAATACAATTTATAGTAAGGCTTTTGAAAGGAAAAAAAATCCTGTATAATATAGATTTAAATTCAGCCCTATACAAATAACAACTAATTAGAAGAAAGTCATGTGAGTGTAAAATTAAGATCGTTCGATGTGTCTGACTGTCGCAATGCTTAGGCCCTGACTCTTCAGGAAGTAGAGTTGACCCCCTTTGCAACCATCTTTGTGTACGCTGTAGGTGAATAGACATGCCAAGCACTGGTGGAAGCAACCCTGTGCTTCCCATTCATTTGGCCACCATTTCTAGGGAATGAACCATAAAGATCAGGGACTAACATTTTACGCCTGTTTGTGATCACACTGTTGACACATTAACACTGTACATGTGTTTGTGGACAGTCATCAGTGACAGAGCCATGTTAGAGCAAAGACGAACAGGGTGCAAAGCCAAGTCCCCTTACCCCTTCCTGCATCTGTGGGTCTTTCCCATGTCAGGAGGGAGCAGACATGACATTTCCTCTTATACTGTTGACATTTTAAAAATATATCCAAACACTTCTTCAATCACAAAGATCTAATCTGAAATTAAAGCACAAAATATCACCCTGTGTGACTACACAAACCATGCTAGATATAGTTCTCTTCATAGGAAAAAACTTGGTTGAATGTTGTGCATGACTTCTTGTGTTATATGATTTGTGAATTTTTCATGAAATTTCCTCCTTTGAAAGGCTGCATTGTCCACTACGAGATGCCTAGATAAGTGTTTCAGCTGCTTTGAAATTTTTGGTATGAAGTACAGTATCCTTTAATTCATGTTTAGGGCTTTCGGCTGCCACGCATTGCGTTTTTTGGGGAAGCCTAATACATAACATACAGTCCCACTCCACAAGAAACTTGTTATTAATTTTGGAGACAGTAACAATAGAATAGTTCTTAATTGATTCTGTAAGGAAAACTGAGAATGTGGAGATTACTTCTTCACGTATTTTTTTAAACTGTTGTTTTAGGGATTAGGAAAGACAGGATGCTAAAATTCTTCTCCTAGAATTCTCCCTTTCTTGGGGTGCACAAATTTTCTCTGTTTTCCAATACAGTGCTAACTTTGACACTGCATAGAATTTGTTAGATAAAAATAGTATCACAAAACAGTTGACCTTAGGATAGGAAAATGTCCTGGGTTGGCTCGAATTCTTTAAAATCAGAGTTGAACCTGCAGAAATAGCTCAGTAGAATAAGCCCTTAGGACCTGAGTTCAATCCCTGGTTCCGCAAAAAAAAAAATAAATTAAATAAAAATAAAAGCAGGGTTTTCTCTGCTTGCCCACAGAACTGGGCCCTGGCTTCCCTGCAAAAATACAAACATCCATTCTGGGAACTGTCTGTGCCAAAGAGTTGGAGGAGATGTCTAGCTGCAAGGAACTTTAGTCCTACAATCACAAGGAAATGGTTATTCTGCTAATAACAACCAGGAATTGATCAAAACTTGTGAAGACCTCTGGGTCCAGATAACTGCCACCTTCCATCCTGGCATACCTGCAAAGGGAAGCTGGCTGTAATTGACCTCACTGTGTGACCTACTATTTATGGGAAATAACTCAAATGCCCATCAACTGAGGAATGGATAAAAAAAAAGATATGTTATTTTTATACAGCAGAGTACTATTCAGCTATAAAGAGAGAAACTTGAGGCTTTTATAGATGAATGGATGCAGCTAGAGACTATACTGCCAAGTGAAATAAATCAGATCCACATATGCAAACATCCTTTTGTTTTACTAGTATGAGAACCTGAAACAGTAATTAAAATCTAAAAGGTATTGTGAAAGGGAAAAAAACTGTTCAAAGGGAAGGAAAAACTGGGACAATGAAAAAGACAAATGAAAAGGAAAAATATATTTAGATATGCATGCAGAATAGTTAATTAGTCAATTGGTTAATTGTACTGTCAATTTCTGCTGGCCTTTTGAAAGAAGCAATTAATGTTTAATTTTATTTTTCACTCTTTACACTCATTCTGAGCACCTGGTGTGTGTCCCTAAATCATGTCAGTACTCAGTTCATGCCACCCTGTCCCTCCCATCCTCTTGTCTCTCCTTCTCTTGGTTCCCTTCCCTTTTGCAAAAGGCCCCTCTCTCTATCTTTTATTTTGCTCTTTATTTATATTTTCAATGCCTCTTGTAAAAGAAACTATGTAGCATTTAATCTATGCATCAGTATATTTCATTTGAAATATATTGCATGTAGTTCCTACAAACAGTTTGCGCTTAGCCTTCTGTATGGCAGGGGAGCACACAAAGGACTAACAAGATTATAAGATCAGAAGCTCACAGGAAGTTTTGTGATTTCTTTTTAAGCTAATGAACTTTCCTTTTCAAATAGCTAGATGCATTTAAAAGGCTTTGAATTCTATTACAGAAGTGAAAGAACCAAAAAGGGCAGGTCCAGAATTACCTACTGCAGGATAGAAAGTACTGGATGTGGACTGAAACAGAACACGGAGATGGAAGGGTGCAATGAGCAATATTTTAACAGATAGCTTAGGTATTCACACGGTAAGTGCAGCAGTGCCACGTAGCAGATGGTGTGAGGTTCCAAAATGAGGAACCTGCACTACTGGGCCTTTTAGTGGACAGGATCTTTTAAAATAAAATTTAAATTTTAAACCAATTCTCATCATGTCTTATCTAATGTGTTTTCATTCCACCTATGTTGTAATTTTGTGTTGGTTAAAAGAAGTAATTTTAGTGAAATTAAATTTACTTTAATTCATTCAATAAACTAAGAAACAGTATTAATAGCTGTTTTCACGTAAGAGATCTAAACCTCTTATGAATTAACTATGACAATTTCAGTCACTCCAATAACAAAATTTAGGACATGTCCATTTAACTTCATTGCATAAAAGGCTGATATTTCTATTTGCTGCTGAATTTCTTCACATGATTTTTATTCCAAGAGAATTAGGAAACTGATAATAGATATATGAGTGGAAGAAAAGAAATTATGTCGATATCATAACTTATAATAGATTGCATAATTTTGAAAACAGGATTAAATTGAGCAGTGCTAAAAATACATTGTTGTCTCATACCTCTTTCTTATCACTTAAAAATGTTCTGTGTAATATTACACTGACATAGGCAGAGCTCATTTTAGGTTATTGATAACTTATAAATCTATGAATTTACATTGCTTATGTTACAGTTATAAAGTTTCGATGTGGTGCTTTTGATAAATTGGTTAATATTGTACTTAAAGAAAATTACACTTGCTGCAAGGTAGGCATGTTTTTTTTAAAGTAATACTAAGTAGTGATGAAAAAAACAGCAATAGAAATGATAGAAAATTTCACTAAATAAAGTAATAGGAATTCAACAGTGGTTGCTGTATTACATGATGCTATCTTTGTTTTTTTTCTTTTGTTTGTTTTGTTTTGTATTTTAGGGAAGGGTCTACAGGGTGTTTAGGGTCTCACTACTAGATCAGACTCACAGTGATCAGCCTGTTTACAGCCTCCCAAGAGCTGGGATGATAGGCGCGTGCCACCACACCCAGTCTCATTTGCCGTCTCAGCGCGCGGGTATGGCAGGCCTGGGGACACTATCTTTGACTTCATTGTTCAGATTACCAGATATAAGTATGCAAGACTCACTTAAAACAAAACAAAACAAAACAAACAAACCAACAAAAAAACAATAACAAAGAAATTATAAGAAATTCAGAAGAGAAAACCCCTAGTATAGATATTCTGTGCTTTCTTTTAGTAACTATAAGTCTCTTTTGACTGGACAAGCATCACGTGGTGGCCCACCACCCACTTCTCTACAGTTTGCCTCCCCATTTCTCTCTCTGTCCAAAATCCAGACCTGTCTTAATAATCCAGACCTGTTATAGACACTGTGACACTAGAATCCAGCATATTATTAAACCAAATTCAGTTACATTATTTCTGCTTATATATGGATCACACAGCAACAATATTTTCTTCCAAATTCACAGAGTATTTACTATTCCCACTCTACTTTTAATACAATAATTAAAGATGTACTGTCCTACCATAGTAACGCTTAAACTAAACTTAAGTCAGGGCCGGCCAAAGAGCTCAGCAGATTAAAGCCCCTGCTTAGGCAAGTGCAGAGTCCAGAAGTTTGATCTCCAGGCTGCCTGCTGGCCCAGCCCCAGGGGCATGTTAAGAAGGCGATTGAGACTGGGTGGTGTGGTAGTATGCCGTAATCCCAGCACTTGGAAGACTGTAAACAGGCAGATCACTAGAAGTTCAGTTTACGTAGTGAGACACTGTAGACCCTGTAGTTCCTGTACTAAATACAAAATAATAATAATAATAATAATAATAATAATAATAATAATATTAAATTGAAGTTGGGCCATGTATATCGAATGCAGTTTTAAACATAATGAAGATATTTGGTGTTTGCGAACTATCTTTGTGCATAAAAACTACCAATGGCAACTTTGTCTAGGTAAATTCAGTGAGTCTTTTTTTTCAATGTATTTGTTTGTTACAGGATCTCACTACAGAGCTCAGACTCAGGGTGATCCTCCTGCTTTGAGCCTCCCCAGTGCTGGGATTACAGGCATGTGCAACTGTGCCCGACTCTTAGGGGGCTCAGCCCTCCCTGGGAGCAAGGCTGGTGCCCAGCGTGGTGCAGGGGTCCCGGCACTTGCCTGAGCTTGCCTAAGCAGGCCATTTAGTCTGCTGAACTATCTCACCAGCCCCAAAAACAACTTATAAAAAACATCTCTGTTTATCTACAGATATACTTGTAGGTGTAGAAATTGAAGTTCAAAGTTTATTTCTTCTACCTTGTAGGTTGAATTCGATGAAATTTCTTAACAAATACGTGATATAGTTGGCTTACCTCTAGATTTTAAAAAAACTATATGTATGATTTACAGTTAGTACATATAATATAGACTTTATAAACATTATTGTCATTTATCACTCTACATATGAATGTGAAATTGAACAATGGTGCTCAGTTTTGTTTATGAAAAGCATCCTCTCAAATGACACTTGTGTGTGAAAGAACATTTTCTTCCCCAGAAATAGCTTTGTTGATTGGTTTCCAAATCCAGAAATCTGAGAATTCTGAAAGATAACTTTCACTATTACAGCTTGAAGTGTTCTCATTTTAGTTATTAACACATTTCAAAGATACTGTTTGATTCCCTATAATCCATCTGCAGTTACCAGTTCTGTTTATTAGTTTTGTAACATATTCAAGATCATAGCCAGCTTGGTTTAGGTTTGGAGGAGATCTTGCAATCCGAACAGATCCGAATTATTTCTTCTTTAATGAAATCCCTCTGACAGATTGCACTTTGACAAGCTGGACCAATATTTAGGGATTTTTTTTTTTTACTGTACTTTCACACAATTTTTAAAAAACTTCTAGACTTGTGCAGAAGAAAATAGAAAAGCCATCTGAAATAACTTCAACATTTATTTTATAAAATAAATATTAACCTCTATATCAACATGAAAATAAAGCCATTATTAAATATTTAATAAGTTGTAGAAAGAAAACAAGCACTATTTTGAAAAGGAAAGCTATAGGAATAGGTTGTCATGAACTAATTTCTTTTTCTTTCTTTCTTTCATTCTTTCTTTCTTTTTTTCTTTTTTTCTTTTTTTGTCTTTTTGAAACAGGGTCTCGCTCTGCAGTTCGGGTTGACCTTGAGCTCACTTTTGCAGCCTAATCTGGTCTCAAACTTACACTGATTCTTCTGCCTCAACCTCCCAAATGCTAGGATTACAGGTGTGTGCCACCAGACTTGGCTTTAATTTCTTTTAAATTTGAAATGTTCCTAACACCTGAAGCACTAAATATTGGAGATGAAAATCATCCTGATTTGATTATTACATATTGTACATATGCATTGAAATGTGGCAGTATTTTATAAAATGCGTATAACTATGAATCAATTAACTTTTTAGAATGTATTTCATTTAGAAAAACATTGTTCATGTTAATTAAT
>PVKN010038920.1:0-10972 GCA_004027915.1 Capromys pilorides | reverse complement strand
AAAAAAAAAAAAAAAAAAAATTCAGGGAACTCGCTAGAGGAGTCGGTGAAGGGCGAGCTCGCCTGCAGTCTCCGCTGGCCTTTGGGGTGGAACTCTTAGAGACCCGACATGCTGGCTCCTTTCATCAGGGGCCAGACTTGATGCATGTTAAGACCTTCAGGGGACGTCCTTAAGCCGTGGGCTCTGGCTTGCCCTGGTGCTCAGACAAATGTGGGCTCCCTTTCCAGGCTACCCTGGCAGCCATGGGCCCCCACTTGGTGTTAGCCAGCCCCTGCTGCACAGCAGATTTCCTCGGTTACGCTGCGTAACGCCTCGGGTCACTGCAACCTGCACGCTGGCCCACTTCACGCTGCAGTGCACGGATCTTTTCCTACCTTTGCTTGGCCCAAACTCAGCTCTGCAGAGCCTGGTTCCTTTCCCACCTTTAATAAAACTTCGCCAGCTTTTAAAAAATAAGACTTATGGCCAGGTGTGGTGGCACACGCTTGTAATCCCAGCACTTGGAAGGCTGAGGCAGGAAGATCAGTGTGAGTTCGAGATCAGTCTGGGCTATAAAAGTGAGCTCTAGGTCAATCTGAACTGCATAGCAAGACTCTGTCTCAAAAAGACCAAAAATAAATAAATAAATAAATAAATAAATAAATAAGACTTATGATCTATTTAGTTTTTTCAGAGCAGCAATCTGCGAGGGGCACAGCTGGGTGCTTCTCCTTCAGACTCTCCCACGAGAGCACCGCTGCACTGTTAGCTGGGAATCGGTCACCCAGTGGTCTCAGCAGGGCCGGTGCAAACGGCTTCCTTTCTTTTCCGCATGGCCTCCTCGCAGTTGCTTGCATAATGTCAGAGGGCTTCTTTAGCGAGAAGGTGAGCGCCGCCCTTAGAACTCGCCCCATTCCTTCCACCCTCTTCTCTCTACTAAGCTCACAGCAGGAGGAGGTGGCATAGCCACCAACCTCTGAGTTTGATTCTAGAGGCTGCGTACAAAACTCTCAAAGGCGACCTCTTAGTTACTTACTTGAAGTAGTTATCTTCATTTTCATGTGTACTTATTAACCTCTTTCATGCCACAAAAGTGGAATGAATTAATATGACTAAAAATTTACATGCAGTTAGTATTTCACACATTTGCTTCAAAAGTGAGCTCCGCGTCCTTACCCTTCACAGAAGGGAAATGTGTCTTCTTCCCCAGTTACTGTTTTCCACTGAAAGCTGTCTGCCTCGGTTCTCTTCTCTCATTGCTGGGACAAATACCACACACCCAAAATGAAGGAAGAATCGCTTTTTTTATGTAGCTCACAGTTGCTGGCGGTTTCAGTCCATACTCAGGGGGCTCCAAGGCAGAGTGGCGCATGGCAGAGTGCAGCAGTTCATGGTGGTGCAAGATAGCAAAACAGCAAGAGCAAAGGGGAGGAGAAGCAGCAACAGGGGCCACAGAGAGCAAGGCTGTCTCCCTTAGGTTGCACTCAGGCTGTCCACTCCCGGCTGGGCGCAGCACTTATGCCCATAATCCCAGTGGATCATGAATTAATCACAAAGTCTAGTCGTCCGTCCCATGACTGCATGAGGCAACAAGATACAAACCGCAACACTGGAGGTTATAACTTCTTCCTCATTTTGATTTGTAAGGTTTCTAGGATGCATTCCTTAACTTTCAGTGTCAAAGAAAAGATGAAGAATTTTTTCTCCTCCTTACTGCCAAATGAAAATATTTATATCCAAGTTCCTTACCACTCAATCCATAGCCAAACCCCATTCACTGAGGAAATGCGGAATGGCTAAACAGTTCCTTTTTCTTACATCCAACAAGTAAAAGACATATATTAACGTGAGCATTGGTTTATTTCATGAATAATTGAAATAGTTTGGGGCTTGAGTCTTCAATGTCTAGAGGAAATAAAAATTCACTGACTAAAACATAACCTACTATTAGCTTGCTTGACTATGGGAAAGATTATTTTCAGCCAGGTGTAAAATGGAATTCAAGGTCTTGGTCTCTGTGATTCTGGAGTTTTGCAGATCTTGCTTGGTTCTTGTAACCTTAGCTACTCTCAGTAAGAAGACAAACAACGGTACGACAGCCTCCACACCTTTAGGAAAGCACAGTGGCTTTGTCCTTTCTTGTACATGTGTCTCCTTCGACAGCATGAAAGAACTGGCTGATGAAGAAATGCTGCTAAAATACATGGTGTGGGTCTTCGAGGTAGACACTTTCTGTGTGCAGAAGGAGCCCTGCCAGGGAGCCCTCTTGCACAGTTGTTGCTTTAGTTTCAGGCAGAACCTGGCCGCTCAAGCTTTCCTGCCCTCTGCTTGCAGGACACCACACTGTCAGCTGGACTCTAGACACGTAGGAGAGAACTGAGCTAAGTACTCCCCAAAGTCAGTGCATGATTTAGGGAATTATGTATTCAGGAATGTTGTGCTGCAACATGATACATCAGGTCCCAGTGCAGCTATGGTTCCTAATTCAGGCCGCATTCGATTTCTTACTTACATTTTATTACAGTGTAGATCATCAATATCAAATAAATCTCACCCGCTATGCAAGCATTGCTAATAAGACATTTTAATGTATCAAGAAACCATTCTGTGAAGTTGTACATGAAATATATCACTTATTTCAGAGATATTTGCTGGAAAGTTGCTAGTGGACTTTTAGGATGTGTTACGTTTGCCAATCGCTCTGCAATCACTTGCGTTTCCCATCTCCAGACTTCCGGTAACGGATCAAACCAAGCCCCCAACTAGAGCAGTGATTTTGGTGAAGGAGAACTGTAATTCTCCATGTTACAACTGACAGTGGATGAGGCCTACCATCCCACCCCCTCTTCTACTGCCCGAGCAGCCACCATGGTCTCAAATCAGTTCCTGCCTTTTCTTTCTCCCATGCCCCCCAGGACACACTGCCGCCCATAGGGCCATGCTCTTGCATACTCTGCCCTTTCCAAGGCTGCAGTCTTTAACTCAAATGCTTTTCCTCTTGGAACTTAACACAATCCTCTCATCCACAGTCTTGGTTTCCTTGTCATAGTCATGCTCCTCATCTTCATGAATGAAATCACCAGCTGTGCCCAGTCATGTTCACCTCAGAAAGGACCAATCTATAAACTATGTACATTTTTCAAAAGCCCACAGTGACAAATATGGCCATGAAGAGAGCACAGTTGCACATGTTGACAATGAATGCATTTTATCCCTGTATTGATTTTATGAGGAAGCCTCATAGAATTAGCAGGACACTTGATGAATATGGAAAGAGGGTGAATAAAGCCAGTAGACACCATTCCTGATGTCCTCAGCCTGTGATTGCCCAATGTCTTCTTTACTAAAGACCATGCGTTTGATTATGATGTTTGATCAAGCATTAGGACACCATTCTTTCTAACTAAAGATACACACGATTGTATAGAACTTCTTTCTTTCCTTGTGTTTTACTTACTGGTGGTGCAAAATATCTAACCCAAGTTATAGGAAGAAGTTTATTTCAGCTCACAGTTGATAGGCTTCAGTCCCTATTTAGCTAGCTCCACGTTAGCATGGCACGACACTGGACCATGGCAGAGGAGAAGCTCTCCATGCAGGGCAGGCACAAAACAACAAGTCTTCCTGGTTTCTTTCCACTTTATTCTATCTAGGCTGTTGGTTGGTGGCACTCAGACTGGGCCCTCATTCTCTAGTAAAATCCATTCAGCCAACCCAGCCAGTGGGTGGACTAACCCAACTATGGCACACCTGTGATCCAGCCATGTCCCCAACTCCCACCTACGAGCACATAAACTGTGGTAGGCCATCTAGCTACAAGTGATAACATCTTGTCATAGGCCCTCGGATATTGCTAATGCATTTCAGGGGAAAGCACGGGTATGCTCTTTAGCTATAGCCCATTTAGCTTTTCTTTACTCACACACAACATGATTAGACTTGGTTCATTTTTTTCATCATCACTTTGACACATGTTAGATACTCCTGTGTCATGTTAGCTACTCATTTATAGACAACCACATTGGGGATGGTTATGCCGTGCTATGTTTCCCAAATGCACTGCAAGTAGGTATTCAGACACCTTGCATTCCTACCTGGTAGCAATGCGATGACGACAGCATATGCCGCAGCATAGTGGGACAGGACTTCAACTCCAGTTTCCAGTTCTATCGCTTTGTGCACTGGGGAATTTTCACTGCAGGGCTGGGGCCCTGCTTAGTTGTTCTCACTTCCATATAATCTTGAGACTCCTTCACCCAAACTTCGAGTGTGAATATGACAAAAATCACATCGGTGGATACATACGTCTCAGAAAGGATTATTTTTTTCTCAGCTGAAAAATGTACGGCTCAGTGGGCACAGAGGGAGCAGGGTATAAAAAGAACTGAGATGATGTTTTATGTACATGGTCCTGCAGCCTAAGATGAAAGTAAACTTTATATATACCAAATGTACTAATAAGAAATACAAATTAAAAATTTTTGAAAAGAAATGGAAGATGTTTAGAAATATGTTACACCCATTTTCACACTGGCAAGTATAGATACCATCATGATGTTGAGAAATATTTTATCAGGGGCCGGCAAGATAGCTCAGCAGTCTAACACACCTGCTTAGGCAAGCTTAGGCAACACCAGCCCCACCCTCAGGACAGGCTGAGCCAGCCATAACATAAATAAATGAAGTTTTCTTTAAAAAAAGAAATATTTTATCAGATCCCAAATCAATGTGCATATTTTCCTGAATACTAACAATCTAAAATATTCGAAGAATTTAAAAAATATAATATGAGAAAAGTTAACTAAAGAAGTAAATCTAAAGTGAAATTTTGCTTTGCTCAATGTCTCAACATAAAAAGTAAAAACTAGATTAGTCCCTAAGAACTAAGCATTTTTCTCCTTTACAGAAACAAGCTATGGAAACTAGTCAAAAACAAAATGACTACTTTTTAAGCAGAAAGTAGATGAGCCCTAGTATATATAGTCTTTGAATTTGGCTCAAGATGATATTCGATTTAATATCTTCCCTTAAATATGGATAGAAAATCAGGGGTCAAACATGATCTTGCCACGTTAAGCACTTATATTTTAATTTTTAGAAATCTTTTATTTGGTATAGGATCTCACTACACAGCTTAGACTCATAGAGATCCTCCTGTCTCAGCCTCCCCAGTGCTAGGGATTATAGGTATGTACTACCACGCCCAATTTCAGTGGCTGGCATGGCAGCACAGCATGTGGTACCTGGGATCAAATCTAGGTTCTTGCGCTTTCCAGGCAGGTGCTTAGACTTCTGAGCTATCTCCCTAGCCCCGAACATATATATATATATATATATATATATATATATTTTTTTTTTTTTTTTTTTTTTTTTTTTCAGAACTCATGACCTTCCTCTTGCCAGGTAGGCACTTGTACCACAGAGCTATGGCCCTGGCCCCCTGAACTTATATTCTAAATGCAGTCTGAAAGTGTTTGTTTACAGTTTTTACTATCAATTTTGAAAAAGATAAAAATTACAAATATTCAGACCCCAAAGAAATATTAATTCTTCAGGCAGGGCTGATCAGGGACAAATGCAAGCCCTGTAAACTTACTCCTGTAACACCTGCTTTTCTTCATTTGTGCCAAAATTGCTAGGCGATTAGTTTAATATTTTACAGGAGTTTGGGAAGACTGTTCTTGAACTCTTCAAGGTATCTAGCTGTTATTTCTCACAAAAGATTCTCTGTAATATGTTACTAGGATGAAGGTTCTGACTAGTTGTACGTATGGCTTTTCTTCATGCAAGCTGAACAATTCCACAAGAGGATCACTCACTGCTCTTTTACTCAGGATACTAAAAGCTACACTCCAGACTTATCCTTCGTTTCTGTCCCAGACTCACCGCCATAATCACCCCCAACTTAGCTGGCTGCTGCAATTAGTTTTAAACAAGAAATTGGATCTGCATGCTTACATCACTCCAGTATTCTTAGTGGTCTGTGATCTTATTTTTGTTCTCTGTATTATTGTTTATATTTTTGTTGCTTTGTTATTGTAGTCCTATACACTCACAGGGCATTCTGATACTGACTGCTGACAGAAATCTCAAATAACAACCTTTACCATACTAATGGTAAATTACTTGGGGTGGAGCAGTAAGCTTATATCCACACTTAAGATCTCACTCCCGTTCTCCAACATGATGATGGATGCTTTTCTCACCTGATCATAAGAAAGAGCAAGCTATGTCGTCGCTCTTCCACAGCAACATTCATGGAGATCAGGAATTGTGGGCACACTGATGACATTACTTAAAAATTTACTAAAACCAAAAATTCTATTAAAGTGGATAACTGATTTTATAATTAGCATAACTGGGTTCTCCACATTGTATAAAGATAAAATAGGCAGAGTGTTACCATTTGTGTGTAGTTGTCCCCCAAAGCCTCATGCAGTCATGGGGTGCACTTCTGGAGACTGTGACTAGCTCATAATCCACTGGGATTATGGGTGTGAGTGCCACACTCAGCCTGGGGCGGAGAGCCTGAATGCAGCGTACGGGAGACAGCCTCGCTCTCCGTGGCCACTGCTGTTCTTACTCCTCCCCTTTGCTCTTGCTGTTTTGTATCTGCCACCACCGTGAACAGCTGCCCTCTGCCCTGTGCCAGGCTGCCTTGGAGCCAGCTGAGTGTGGGCTGAAGCCTCCATTACCTGTGAGCTAAATGCATTTTTCCTTCCTTCATTTTGGGTGCTGGGTATTTGGTCCCAGCAACGAGAGAAGAGTAACTGAGAGTAACTTGCAATTAGGAAACCTCTTTGTTGAGTACCTGCAACAACAGCAAATCAGTGAAGTCCTCTTCAGTCATTCTATGGAGCATTCCCATTGGCAGTCTGAGATCCCTCTATCTTCCTGAAACAGCTTCTCTGTGCCTATTCGCTCAGGCTACCATCTTTTCCACCCCCCTGCTTTACATCCACAGCTACGGGCCAGCTAGGTGGTAACAGCTTGCAGGGCAGGAGTAAGTTTTGGCCTGGGGAGATAGCCCAGTGGCACAATGGCCAGCCTACAAGCAAAGGTCCAGAGTTCAACCCCAGCAACAACAACAATAAAAAGGTCATCAAGCTTTGAATCAGTGTCCACTATAGTGGTACAAAGTCACCCAAGGCCAGGACACACAGGCCCAGGAACCAAGGCGTAAGTGGAAATGGTTCCACTCACTATTCTAGTGACTCATTCACAAAATTTTTGCTTACTCTTCCCTGACTTATGTTCTGCTAGCTTAGAAAGAAGTCTTAGTTCCAGAGGAGAAAGGTTTGTCCAGAGCAGAACAATGCTAACAACGAACTAGAAGCTAAGCCTTCCCCCTGGTCATTTTGGACTCTTCCCACCTCTGAATAAATAAGCTAGAAAGGGAGTTTGTGCTGGCGAGGAGTCTGACTCAAGCTATCCAGAGGAAGGCGGAGCATCACTCCACAGTAGAGGAAAGAAAGTGCAGGAGATCCGGCCGGGTGCCTCCTGTGGCTCACACACCCTGATACGAAAGTCAGGTAGAAGCTACAAGAACCCAACCCAGGCAGAATGACGAATGGTACAGAGACTTCAGGAATAAAGGTACGGATCACTCCGCCATGGAAAGAGCCGAGCGCTGCTGAGATGTGCGCTGAGGACCAAGTGGATGCAGAATTGGTAGTGGAAAAATATTTTTCTAAATACCAGCTATGACACCAGCGAGATGGCTCAGTGGTCTAAAGCACCTGCTTAGGCAACAGTAGGGACTGCAGTTCAATCCCCAGCACCACATGCTGCACCAGCCCCAGGGCAGGCTGAGCTGGCCATAGAAGAAAAAAAGAAAGAAAGAAAGAAAGAAAGAAAGAAAGAAAGAAAGAAAGAAAGAAAGAAAGAAAGAAAGAAAGGAGGAAAGAAAACACAAACACTGGCACCTGATATCCCCCCACATACACACTTAAAAAAATAAATAAAATTAACTTAAAAAATACCAGCTATGACCATATGCCATGGTCTGCACCTAGTTGTCCCCCAAAGCCTCATGCAGTCTTAAATGGAGGTGGCTAGATTTATTTCCTTATTTTTATGTATTTTAGTACAGGGTCTACAGGGTCTCACTACACAGATCCAACTCGTAGTGATGCTCCTATTCTCAGTTTCCCAAGCACTGGGATTACAGGCACCTGCCACTATGGCCAGTCTCAGTCACTCTCTCAGCATGCCCTGGGGGCAGTGTCAACAAGGCATGCTGGGGATTGACCCTTGGTCCCTGTGTCTGACTAAGCAGTCGTTAATCCACTGAGCTATCTGGCCAGCCGAGGGCGGCTGAATTCAGAGGGTATACTGCTGGAATTAAGGGTGCATGGTTAGTAAATCAGTCCACTGACTGATCAGGAATAGGTTTTTTGTTGCTTTGTTTTGTTTTGCTTTGGGTACCAGGGATTGAACTCAGGACCTTGCACTAGCCAGGCAAGTGCTTTATTCTACTGAGCTATCTCCCCAGCCCCTGACCAGGAATAATTCTGACCATGGGTATAAGTGTTACATCTGCCCTAGGGCAGGTAGCCTGCATACAATACAAGGGACAGAAGGATGCCTGTCTCTCCCTTCCTTGTGGCTTTTGCTATCTTGTGGGCACCATGAACTGTTCTCTGTGTTGCTCCCCCTGCCAAGTCACCCTGCCTAGGAGCTGATGGTGGATTAAAACATCTACAAACTGTGGGCCAAATAAATCTTTCCACCTTCAACTTTGGACGCCAGGTATTTTGTCTTAGCAGCAAAGTAACTAAGACACACCATGAACACCTAGAAAAATGAGGATTTTTCATTGTGGTAGCTCTCTCCTTAATATGCTTCCTATGGAGTATGTTGTTTGACTTAATGTTGGTTCTTAAGAATTTGCAGCCTATGATATAATAATGTTCAAGTTATGGAATGCATCACCCAAGGAAAACTTGCCTTTTATAATGGGTGAGAATTAGTATGCTTCTTTTTATATGCAGGATAGTTGTGACATGTTAGGTGCAATTATAAACTTGTCTTTGTATCAGGAGGCTATGATTTAGGGAAATGTGTCTCGCTGTCAAGCTGACAAGGGGTAGACTGTGAGCTGACCACCTGAGCCAACTTGAGTAAGAAGTGCCCAAATAAATTGGGTCAGCCTGGTTTAGGTGTGGCCCAGGGGATTTAGTAAAGACAGAAGACCCTACCTGGGTATGAGTGACAGTGACCAACAGGCTTGCCACCCAAGTGGAGTAAAAGAGAATGAAGGAAGGCTGTTTTTGTCTTCTCTGAGGAGCTCCAGGCTTCGTCTTCTTTCTGTACACAACAAGTGGGTTACGGCAGATACTGTGACTGATTTCCCAGTTTCTGGGAATGCAGAAGGTGCCTGTATTTGATTTCCTATACGAACGCCCTCAGCTAAGAGATACCTGACTAAGGTCGTGTCTCCAGTCTAAGATAGATGGTATCCAAAGACCCATCAACGTGGGAATTGGAAGGCCCAAGGCTGTGGGACTTGCCCTGGGAACAGCCAGATTGTGCTGGGATGGCTTTGAATTCACCTTCAACCTCTGCCCAACCCTCCATTCTCTCTTCCTTCCATAAATACTGATCCTGAAACCAACACTCACACCTTCTTACTCCCTACCTGGCACAATAAGCTATTTTAATGTTGTTGACAGAATGGGAGCAGTTAACATTTGGGTGTCCTTCCTAACCTTTCCCCTCTTCTGTTTTGTGTGGCAGAAGGCTAGCTGTTGAAACTCCAGTTCCTTGGCTCTCTTGCCAGTTGGCTTCCAGCTAAGTTTGCTAATGGAAGGCAGGAGTGGGAAATGAGACAACAGGAGGGGACGGGAGCCAGCTATTTCTATAGCCATCTCTGTGTTTAGCGGTATCTCAGCATCTCTGGCAATGGCTACAATCCTCTGTCTCTCTGGAGAGGCCCCGGTTATAACCCAGGCGTGAAACTAGCTGCAAATATAGCAAGCTGGTTTGTGCCGAGATGTCCCCTCTGTCCAGAAGACACACTCTGTCCTCACCATTGCATTCATCTTCCAAGACACAGGGTAGATTCACCACCCCTTGAAGCCATCCTCTAACTCTGCCCGCTTCTCCCACATGCTTCCTCCAGAACCCCATGTCCCCAGTTATCTTCTCTGGGGTGCTGTGCTTTGGGTTTTAAGGGCAACAATCAGCAGATATACAGCTCCTCTACAGCCATAGCATAGAAGTATTTCAGACAGATGCCGCATTGCCCCACTATCACCGCAGCACTAGCAAGAATGGAGCTGATTTGTCCTGGTGACAGTCCTTCCCTGAGACAGACGTGGTTCTGGGCTGCTCTGCCCCTTACAGTCAGGACGCCTGTATCTAGATGCTAAACACGCCAGAGGCATGCACGCCTGTGCTGAAGACTCTGAACACTTCATCCCCAAAGAATAAGGCATCCTAGAGGAAACCTCCTCTGACACCAGTAAATGACAGCATGAGGCCTCCTCTGACACCAACAAAATTGTGAAGGCCCACGATAAACCAGGGACCAAAATGAGTGGCCAAAAGTCCTCCAAAGTGCTCTCTGCCCCTTCCAGTGAATCGCTGCTTCTCTCTTTCCAATACAGAAATTAGACATTTTAAAATAACAAAAAAGCTTGAAACAATGCACTAGTAGGAACAACAACAAAATGTTCCACTGTAGTGTTGGTGACAGCCATACCGTAGCTAGAAGGCTGCTCTGTGCGGGGCACACGCTGGCAATGCAGCTGAGGGCCAGACTTGAGAGGTGTCTCCTTTTGAAAAGTAGGAAGTTCACACTTGGGGCAACAGTCTCTTCCACTTTCCTCTTTCTCCCCCTCCCCCGCTCTTTCCCTCCCTTTCCATAGAAGTCTTCCCTTCTACATATTTGCGAAGTAACCATTACAGAATCTCAAAGTAGCATTTACTTGAACCACCACCTTCCTAAAGAAATAAAACTTTAAAATCTACAATGAATTTTATCTTTATC
>PVKN010038919.1:0-10960 GCA_004027915.1 Capromys pilorides | reverse complement strand
TTAAAGATATCATCCCTGATGGGTACCTCCCCAAGTGTGGTGTTTCTTTCCCCTCATCAGCAACAGACCAGGAGTGGTGTCTGATTTCTCTCCTGTCGTGGGAGGAATCTCCGGGGTGTAAGTGCAGCAGACAAACACTAGCATATTCTCTTAGGAAGAAGTGCTTATTTAAAACTGATTCAAAAGCTCACTGAAAGCCAACAAGAGTACATTTTAAGTGGAGTTTGAGAGGAAGCAATAGCGTTGTCAGCTTCTCAGTTATGGTATCTATGTAGTCACTTGGGCTACACATGCATATGGGTCATGAAGGTATGTAGTTCAGGTATGCCAGAATTTTCCATCCAAATTGGATAAAATTAGGTGCCTGAACCAACACAGCTGGTGTGAAAGGGCCCTGGGAGTTCCTAGCCTCTTCTGCCACCTTGTGGTGGAAACACAACCCACCATTTACATAACCAAAATGTATTCTATTTTTCAAGGGAATGTTTTCCAATGTTTCCCAAGCAGGGCTCCCTAATGACCCTGGGACATTATATCAGTGTTTCTTGATAAGAACTCAGATGCTTAGGATAATAAGGTGCTTGTACTGAAGCATTCGGTTTTTGTTAAAGCAAAGTGATAGAAAAAAATGTTGATTTTGTCCTGGGACACTATTGACATATAAAAGCTGAGAATAATTAAAAACTACTTTTTATTTATTGCAATAAAACATCAGTAGAGAAAGATGAAGTGATGCTTTTTCAAAGATTTCTACTGCCACTCATGAGACTGTTCTTTGAATGTCGTAAAATGTGGGCCCATTATTTCATTCTATGAAGCTAGTTAATGTCAACGGGGCACTCAGAATACATATTTCCACTGTAACATTGTGACTTGTGGCCTAGCAACTTTCATTTTTTTTCTATTCTCTGTATCAAGTATGTTTGTTCCACACCTTAAAGGAAAAATTATTTTAATCTTGCACATGAATGTTTTTCCTAAATAGAATTATTTTAAGGAGCCCTGGATTGCTCTTAGCTTCATAATTTTAAGTTCATATTTTAAAACTATTGTTGAATAAATAGACAGTAGATTCTCTGGAAACAAACCCAACCCATACAAATATAACTCATTTGTCTGCTAATTGTTCTTCACTAAAATGGCTCTTTGCCACTATTCTAGTCCTTATAAAGTTCCAGCTCATCCATGTAATCTGTAATATATTAAACTTCTTTTTAAAATCCTATCTTTATAGTACTTGGATTTCTCTATAACTTGATTTTCCATTTGTCTTATCCATTAACTATTCCTGTTTCTCCCATATAAGAATACACCTGAATAAAACTAAACTTTGTATTTCATGCAAATATTCACATTGCTTAACTAACAAATTACATCCTCTCTTTTCCCTCAACCTCTCTCTTCTCACCAATAACCTGATATGTGCTTTAACTATGGTGGTTAGAGACATAATGTGTCTCATGCTTCCTTTCACTACCACCGCGTGGCATGAAGAGCATCACCTCAAGTAAAGTTCTCAGCTCCTTCTCCTCACTTTGACTAGTGTTCTAAGAAAGCAATCGCAGTCTAGGCAACCCTGAACTCGATGCAACCCAGCCTACAATTTCACCTGCCTGCTTCCTTTACTTCTTTCCACATGCGTCCTTCTGTGTGTACAAACACTTGTGCCTGAAGTTCACTGCTTGTTTCCTTTTTCATAAGGATGTTTTAGAAGGTGTCACTTTGCCCCAGCTTAACCCAAATTTACAGCTATTATTCTGGCTTACTCACTTCAAAACACTTTTGCTCTCAACCTCATCCTGTTTGAGCATAGCGTATATCATACGGCGAACATCTGCCTCTGTCTCATTGGTTTTCAGTATTGGCTACATGACCTGAGGCGTCCACTGAAATGCAAGGGAAAGCAGCAACGGTGGCTGTGACCAGAGAGGCATGAGGCACCTGGATTCGCTGTGGGTGGTCTTGATCCTGTCTTCTACCACCAAGCAGCGTGCTGTGTCTCACACCGAGGATGGGCCCTTAGGATCCGGAGTGGGACCCGCACTATAGAGGAGCAAATGCACCTGAATAATCCTCTGAGATGTCCTGACTCACTGTACTTTCATGGAAAATTCTAAAACTATTTCTGGAAGCTGCATATTTCAGAAATTAGTGATTGTGATGTGACCTTACAGGTCATCGAAGATGGAAAATGAAAGGACAGGGTAGGAGGACAGGGGCTGGCAGTTTGTGACAGGGTATCCCCATATCTATCTGCCAGATTGCATAAGTTCTGCCATTATTTTTACTTTTTTATTTCTTTCTTCTTTATTTTTCTTATCTCCTCCTTCACTGATATTTTTTTTTTGAAATATTTCCTCTTAAGTATAATAAACTACTTCTAGTTTAATAAGTTAAGCAATGTTATAAGAAAATAGGCATGTTTCCCACAAAGGTATATTCAAAAAGAAAAAGATGACATGCGTTACATGAGTCCAAAGAGTTCTGAACTTCATTGGTCTGAGCAGAACAGCCTTCTGTGACTTTTCACATCGAAGCAATCCCTTCCACATCCCCACATATTTTCCCTTCTGTTACCGCCAGGTGGCTCTCCAAGCTAACCTGGTTAAAGAACCTTAAAACCACATTAAATTTCAGTATATTTATAAAGGATGAAATTTTCCCTGAATACTATTTATTTATGCATTTTTCTCGTTAGACCTCAGCATCTGAAGCTTTGAACTGCAGCCTAGCACCGAGTTTATTTCACAGAATAGTCGTAGTATGCCTGCAACTATTTCTTAAGTCTCTACTGCATGGCGAGCACTCAGTAGGGGGTACCTATTAATATTAATTATTTTTATACCTAACAATATCTGCAATTCTTACTGTAATTTTTGCAATCTCTTTTTCCTCTATTAATGTTGTAAATATAATAGCAGGATAGAAATGATCTAAAGATGATCTGGGCAGGAGATGCAAGTTTGAGGACGATGGACTCTATGATATAGACAGAGATCTGTGCAGAGAGGTGGTCGGGGAACTAACTGCTGCACAGAATAAAAGGATCAAGGATGTCAGAGGGACCTGTTGATATTTTAAAATCAGAATCCTGAAATTTAGGGCTGGCCAAATAGCTCAGCGGATTAAAGCACCTAGGGTCAAAGGTTCATTCCCTGGGCCTACAGTGCTAGCCCCGCCCCTAGGGTGCTGAGACGGTAATTGAGACTGGGCGTGGTGGCGCCCACCTGTATTCCCAGCTCTTGGGAGGCTGTAAACAGGCGGATCACTATGAGTCCGGATTTAGTAGTGAGGCCCTGAACATTTCCATTACCAAAAAAATTGAAATGTGGTTGCCAAGAAAAGTCCAAGTGAGGTGAGAGGTACCACAGAGGACCTGAGGGTGGGACTGTAGATATATGCGCAATATATGCAGTGTGTGAGGAGAGAACCGAGTTCTCAGCCAAGGAGCAAGAGTGCTGCATTTACTGAAAGTTTGTTTCAAATCAACACTTCTGAAACACTGAATCTAATTCTCAGCAGAATTACTGTCAGATAGCAATACTGTCTACATAGAAAAACTAAATATATGGTAATCATATATCATATCCTTGTTATGTATTTTTATATTCATTGATTATCAGTTGAAGGAAAACCAATTATTTGCTAATTCTGGTGGAAAAAAGTAGGAGACACAGTGTTAAGTGTGAGACAACTGAGCTAAGGAGCTGGTGGTCTAACACCTGCCAGGCAAGCACAGGAACCTGGCTTGATCCCTAGGACTGCATGCCACATCAGCCCCGGGCACCAGACACTGAGCCAGCCACAGAAATCAGGTGTGGTGACTCATGCCTGTAGTCTCAGCTTTGGGGAGGCTGAGACAGAAGGATCATTATGAGTACAAGCTGCATAGCGAGACCCAGTACCAAATTAATTAATTAATTAACTAATTAATTTTTAAAAAAATGTGGGACAGAATTTGTAAGAGAAATCACTATATAAATACAGTGTAGCTGATCCTTCAAAAATAGTGTGCTAATGGGAACAAAATTAGAAAAATAGCATATCAATCCAATAACTTAAAGATGGTAACCTAAGTCAGTCACCAGAATGATGTATGAATATTTGGGAATTCTTTCTGTAGCATACTGCCCAAACACTACGTTGGTCCAACTCTAATGAGTCTTTTCATTTTCACTAAGTTATATTTGAATCCAATATACACTGAATAGGGTAAAGAGTTGCATATGTTATTTTGAATACACAGATACAATGCCGAAGTTACTGTATGAATAGCTATAAATCTATGTCTGTGGGTAATTCTTGAAGCCTGTTAGATTGTCCCAAAATGGAGTTGAAAATATTAAAATGTAAGACACTGAGGACACCAGTTGTTACAATTACCTGACTGTCTGCGGAGTGCCACAGACCTCTCTGCCCGTTGAGGGGAAATTTGCATCTTCATAATAGGTATGACGTGAAAAGCAGAGCGTGTTTCACAGGCTAGCTCTGCCACTGAAGCTATTCTAATCTTCTATCTGGAATGCTGCCTAGTAAGAATGGAAATTCTTCATTCATTTTACCAATTCTATCTTCAATGTGCAGGAAGCGTGGACCACTGGGGAACATTCAGGAAGCCGGAGGCCTGAGTCTGTGGCGGAGCGCGGTACGCATTGTCTAGCGGTGCTGAGAGCCTTGCTGGCTTTAATCATGCATGAGTCCTGGCTCAGGCTTTTCCAGGCCCCTCATGCTGACTGCGCGCAGCTGCCAGGAGCCGCGAAGTCTCCCGCCCACAGGCCGCCTTCAGAAGGGAAATCAAAAAGCGAGGCGCAAGCGACGGTGCGTTTGGTCCAGGGAGTCTCTCTGCAACCAAAAATATCCATTCCATAAATAATAGCAAAATTTTAACGAAATGTTAAATTACACAGAAAACATGCTCTAAAATGGTAAAACGAGAAAATATAGTGCAATTGGTAGTTCCAAGCCTTTGAGACATTGTTTCATATGGAAATTATTTTGCTATACTGAGAAGGCATATTCAAAACAAAAGTTAGTTTATTTTTTTAAATATTTATGTATTTATTTATTTGGTGCAGGGCCTCACTACACAGCTCGGACTCCTAGCGATCCTCCTATCTTAGCTGCGCCAGCTCTAAATTACAGGAGTACACTACCACGTCCAGTTTGGGGGGATGGCGTGGCCCACCCAGCGTGGCTTGTGGTGCTGGGTATTGAACATGGGTGCTTGAGCTTGCCAGGGAAGCTTTTAGACTGCTGAGCTATCTCCTCAGTCCCAGCATGCTATTTTAGAGTCCATAAAAACTTAATAACTAGTTCATAATCATATATATATATATATATATATATATATATATATATATATACACATATATATTGAGCTGCTTGTGGTGGCGCAGGCCAGTAAACCCAGCATTCAGCAGGCTCAGGCAGAGGACCACTGGGAGTTCAAGGCCACCCTAGGATATCTAGTAAACTCAAGGCAGCCTGAACCACATAATGAGACCCTGTCCTTAAAAATAAAATAAACGAACAAACAAAAACCGCAACAGAGTCTTGCCATGTAGTTCGGGCTGGCTGAGAACACACAACAACCCTCCTGCCCCAATCTATTAATTATACATTTTCAAACGTGTCCCTATTTATCTGTTTCTTTGACAAATGATAAGGTAAAAATTTTATTTCTCATTTTTACTGCTGAGCATCACAAATGTTTAGGGGCGAAACATGATATATACTATGTAAAAATCACTCTAAGTTCATAAACGCACATGCATACATGCAAACATTTGCATACATATATCAGTAAGTTCAAAGTTTTTCTGGGGATAATAGTGTTGATGTTATTAACACCATCCTAACAGTGGAGTCCACTTAGAATGCTCTGAAAATGATTAGAAACTTAACTCTTGGAGTCCTCTTGAAGAAGAAGGTAGAGTCAACAGAGTGCGTTGCTGCCTTAGTAAACCAGAACCTGTGTCTCCTTTTACCTTATTATGTTTTTAAAAAGAAAGAAAGACAAAGCATTAACCAGATTAAACTTTTCACAGGTCCATCATGCTTACTAATTTTTCTCATAGCTCTGGAGTATCTCTCTTTTGTCTAAATTTTCCAAGAATTACTTAGAGAATAAGGATCTAAAAGCCATAGCATAAGAAGATCGGAGGAACTCACCCACACCTCACCGAATGCTCCATGCATATCCGATCATGAAATTTTCGTTTTTGTACCTGAGGCCACAGTGAGCAGCTCAGACCTGTGCTCTTCGTCTTCTCTGCCAACAAGCAGAGCTGTGTGTGCCATCTGCAGCCTTTGCCGCCTCATTCCCGTCCCCAACCTACACAAAGCCCACCTCCTTGGCTCAGTTTTCTGCCCCCTCCATTCCCACTTTTTCCGATGGATGTGCTGAGAGCCTCAAAAAAAAGCAGCGAGTGCAATAAAAGTCATAAAGATCCATACTGGTGGCTTAGAGAGTCTTTGAAAAGTGATTTTTGTAGTGGTAAACTATGAAAAAAAGTTCTAGATCTTATAATTAAAGTAATGGCATGCCAGAGTTATTCTCTCTTAATGCTTCAGAAGTGAAAAGACAAAACAAAACCTAACTTCTTTGGAATATTTTAACAGACAGTTTTTTGTTTTTTTGTTTTTTTTTTTTTTCAAACGCATTTAAGACAGAGGACACAGGGTCCACGGAGTCTCACTTCGTAGACAGAACTCGTAGAGATTCTCCTCTTTTCAGCCACCCAAAGTGCTGGGATTACAGGCACGCGCCACCATACCCAGTCTCAATCACCTTCTCCTCGAGCCCCAGGAGCAGGGCAGGCATGTAGACAGGTATTCTTTAAGTTTAATAAAGATTTGAAAAATATTATTTTTAAAAGCTCTATGATACTGAAGTCGGCAAATCATTATCAAAACAATAAGCAACCTAGGGGGCCAAGAATAAGATTTCTCTTACCATGGCTAATTTAAATTATTTTTATTAAGTTTCCTCCTCTATAAATGCTGGCTCTAACAAGTCAACCTTCTCCTCAGCATATGTAGGTCAATAAGGGACTTAATAGTTCTATAAAGATGTCATTATAAATTGAATTACGTCTCAGTTGTACAGCGAATGTTGTGAATTTACTAGACAGTGGGGGAGGGCAGCCTAGCAGGAAACAGCTGTTTAATTACCTTCCCTTAACTGAAAGCATAGCTCAAGTTCATGGTGATGGGAATCATGTTAGACTATTTCTTTTCTATTGCTATTCCTTGAAACTAACATGTTAAGTTTTAAAAAATATGGCTCAGCATTATTATTTCCTCCTGAAGAAAACTTATTAAAGTAGTTACTTCTACATAGATATATTATTATACAATTTAGTTAACTTAAATAGTGCATTCGTTTTTATGGACGTAGAGATATAAGCATTTTTTTTACTATTAAGTTTTGTTGTTAAGCGTGACCCTTACAGTTCTGTATATCAGTCAGCACCCTTGAAAATGGTTTCTTACACTCCATTAGATGCGCTGTTGGTTTGTTTGCTGATAGCTCCTTTGGCTATTTGTTATCTTCGAAAAGATTTCCTCATGACTGCTAGAATTTCACAGATCAGTAATCTGAAATGAGATTTTGGTGTTCAAAGCTCAAGTCATCCGTCAGATATTAACTGTTCCATGTGAAGGTCAGGTTAGGGTTGGTTCATAGCGCTGCATACAAATACCAAGCAGCCTTCTGTCTCTTCAAATCAGGCTTTCTTTTCTTCCTTTCTTTTTCTCTTTTTGTACCTAGTGATTATTTTAACTTACAAGATCTGTCTTTTCCATTAGTGAAGAAAGACACATCATAATTTTTTAAACAAAAGGTTGAAAGGTTGGCATTAAATTCCATCCTAGTGTATTTCATTTTTGTTATCATTTCTTTTTTAGGTTATTTATCTCTGAAAGTCTGAAAATAGATTTTTCCCTGAAAATTCTCAATCTTTTATATGTTACTCTCTTCTTTTATGCTAATTTGTTTCTTTGGAATAAGTTATTCTACTGTGATGATTATAATTAATCTGTGTGATAAAATAATTCTGGTCTATAGAAAGGAAATTATCTTTACTATTTGTTTTGGTTTATTCCCTTTTCTAGGGTTAGAAATGATAATAACTCATTTTTTTTACCAGCAGAGAGAAATAGCATGAACATTAATAGCACCAGAAGCCTTCCTTTCCACTTACATTACAGATGACCTCAGTTAAAACACCAAATCTTTTAACACTTGTTTCCCTTACGTCATAAAAAACAGAAATTTTTGGCCAGGCTTGGTGGCATAAGCCAGAAATGCCAGCGCTCGAAATCCTGAGTTAAATGAATCAGCACAAGTTCTAGGCTGACCTGGGCTACCCAGTGAGTTCAAGGTAGGCTGACTTACACAGGGAGACTGTCTCAGAAACAAAGAAACGAGCTGAATCACATCCTTCTATAAGTTAAAGTCTCCTACTTGTTCAAAAGAGAAGGAGAGCAGAGACAAAGCAAGTAGGGAGAGGAAAAAGGGAAATGGTTTCGGAAGAGAAGTAGAATTGAAGGAAAACGCAGAGTAAAGTTTGGCAATAGAAATGGGAAGCGGGCTGTAGTGAGGAGAGTGGCAAGGAAAGAATTAAGATTCGTTAAATACATGCACAATCCCTCAGGATGTATGAGGTCATAATTTACTACATATACTAAGAAAAAACAAATTTAAATTAAAATCTACCCACATATTTGTGTGATATAAACATTTACTTAGCCACCGCTAGGCCTCAGTAGTTTTGAAAATACGCACTAAATGGTCAAAATGTATTGCTGTTGGACTTCTTTTTTTTTTTTTTTTTCATCTGATAATTTTCTGATCTTGAATCTGCAGGTTGTAGGCAGTCACTACTGAGACTCAGAGAACTTTTCTCTTGATCAGACTCCTGTGGACATCTTTTAATTGCAGTGAGCTATCTAAATCTAAATGGCAAGTATATGAAGGGGGAGATACCTAGATGATACGAATGGAGGGGAGGCTGACTTAAGCAACCAGTTCTGAGAAAGCAACTAGCCTAACAGTGTAGTAAGAAAGGAAAAGAATGATTTTGTAATGTATTCATCAAAAAAAGAGGCATTCGTTCCTTTTGCTCAGTCAAAAGATTATCTCACTGAACCTAAAAATGGGTAGATTTGCTGTTGTTGTTGTTTTGTGGTACCAGGGATTGAACTCAGGACCTTGAGCTTGCCAGGCAAGCACTTATTCTACTGAGCTATCTCCCCAGCCAGAAAAATTGTTATTATTTTAAAATGATGTCCCATTCACAATGGAAAGAACAAAGGTCAGATTCTGACACAACCGTTTCTCCGTCTCATCTTCTTCAGAGGGCATCAAGCGACGTCGGAATTCTAGCAGAAGTCGTTGTGGGCTCAGGAAGCCATCCCAGTGTGACTTTAATTGGTTGTGTGTTCCCATTATTCTCTGCTTCTGTCCCTGCCTCACAATGCAAAAGCTCCAGCAGAGCGTGAGCGCTGCGCAGATGCCTAGCTGAGAGCCTCCGAGATTCGCTGACTTGCACGAAGTTGTCACAGACTAGTGGTTATGCAACTGGAAACCACAGAGGCTTTGAAAATGGGCTGGCACAGGAAAGCACACATTCCACACGTGATTCTGAAACCCAGGAACACTTTAGAATCTCAGGGAGACCATAAAAACTTCTAAGGACTATTTAATCTTAATCTCCTTAATTCCAATATAAATACATGATATCATTTTCTAGAAGGTATTGGAATGATGATTTTGAAATTCATCACACTTCGAATGTCGTATCTCAGGAATCTTGGAATATTTGTATTAAGCCAAGAGCAACTTGTATAAATTTTACTTTCTTTTCTATCACCTCTTTTGTTGCACAAACATTTAAAACCTTTCACAGATTTTATTTTTCTCTCTGCTCTGTAGAGACATTATTTTTCCTAGAATGGAATGACCTCAGTCCTGCAATTTTGCACACAGTGACCAGAATGATAAAGGACATTAAGACGACTTCCCATATGACCCTGTCAAATAAAAGAGGAATAAAAATTGATATTAACAATAATCATGTGTTTGGCTATAAAAATCTTGTTAATTACACTGATTATAGGAATGTGGGTATAGTGCATTATCTTGTTTATTCCATTTTCTAGATACATAATATTAAGGATAACCTATTTATTCTAAGCATCAGTATTTTTTTATTCAGTCAACTGATTAGTAATTTAAATTGTATCTCAAAACTATTTTGTGGGGCTGGGGAGATCAGTAGAATAAGCTGTTGCCTGGCAAGCACAATGGCCTGAGTTCAATCACCCATTCTGAAAAAAAAAAAAAAATGCAATGCCTTTTTATATAGGCAATGAATGGGAAGAGTATTGTTATTCTAGAATATATACCTGATAGTGGAAATCAGAGGATTTGCAATTAATAATAAGCTCACTTATAAAAATATTATTTCCAAATAAATTTGCTCATAGCTTTTGCAAAAGTCAAGAAGCACTAAGATTTTGTTACATATCTAGCTTATGATAAATCCTGGGTAATATTTTGCAAAAACTTCTAGGATGCGGTATTATTTAATTCAGAAATAAACTTTTTTTTTATTTTCAGGAAGGGTCTACAAGGTGTTCAGGGTCTCACTACAAGATTGGACTCATAGTGATCCACTTGTTTACAGCCTCCCAAGAACTGGGATTACAGGCAAACAACACCACCATGCCCAGTCTCAGTTGCTGTCTTACCATGCCCTGCAGGTGGGGTCAGCACAGCACAGAAATAAACTTAAATAACTACATACATTACATGAGCAATCATAAATTGACAATGCAACAGGAAGAAAACGTAAATAACAGAAAATCATGACTATAAGATTATGAAATATAATCACATAGGAAACAATTTTTCAGATACTAAAGTTTTCTAAATAGCATTCTATCTTTTAATAAT
>PVKN010038918.1:0-10974 GCA_004027915.1 Capromys pilorides | reverse complement strand
CAGGGCTCCTAGATATAACCACATTTAGGAGCATGGCTGGACACAAATCCAACACTCAGTCAAAGCATTCCTGTACACATATAACAAACTCACTGAGAGAGAAATTACAAGAACAATGCCTTTCACAATAGCATCCAAAAATAAAATACCTATGAACCAATCTAACAAAGTGTCTCCGTTACTTTTCTCTTGTTGCTGGTACAAAATACCTGACACCTAAATTAAGGAAAGAATTATTCAGCTCACAGTTAGTGGAGCTTTCAGTCCATACTTGGCTAACACCGAGGCGAGGTGGGACATGGCAGAGAACAGCGGTGCACGGAGGCGGAAAAGAGCAAAAGGGCAGGCGCAGGGGCAGGGGCAGGGGCAGGGGCAGTGGCAACGGCAGGGGCCAGCCTCTCTGTTGCCTTCAGGCTGTCTGTGGCACTCACGCTCATCAACCCAGCAGCTCTTACACCCATAATCCCAGCTTTGGATCATAATTGATCACAAACTCTAGAAACCCGCCCCAGTGACTACATGAGGCTTTGGGGGAACAGCTAGAAACAAACCATAACACAAAAGAAAAGACCTTCACATTGAAAATTATAGTATTCTGAAAAAAAGATCAAGGAGAATGTCAGAATATGGAAAGATACCTCTTACTCTTTGGTAGGAAGAACCAGTATAGTGAAATTCATCAAACTGCCTGGAGTGGTGGTGCACACCTGTAACACCAGCACTGGGAAGACTGAGGCAGGGGGATCGTGGCAAGTTCCAGGCCAGCCTGGGCTCCGAAGTGAGTTCAAGGCCAGCTGAATGCAATAGTGAGACCCTGTCTCACAAAGAGAAAGGCTATACTGCCAAAACTGTTACACACATTTAATGCAATTTATCCCAATCAAAATACCAATAGCACATCTCACAGAATTAGGGAAAGCAATTCTAAAATATATGTGGAACCAGAAGAGATGTAGAGACGCAAAGGCAATTCTGGGCAACAACGGCAAGGCAGGCGGCATCACAATCCCAGACCTGAAATTACATTACAAAGCTGCTATGATAAAAATAGCATTGTCCTGGGGGAGAAAAAAACAGACCTGAGGACCACGGAACAGAGGAGAAGAGGTAGAGACAATTCCAAACATGCTTAGCCACCTTATCTCTGACAAACGTACAGACATCTTCACGGGAAGAAAAATAGCCTCATTAGTAAACGGTGCTGGAAAAAACTGGCTTTCGACATGCTGAGGATTAAAACTAGACTCCTATCAGGGCCGCAGGAGGGAAAGTTCAGCAGACTAAGCGCTTGCTTAGGCAAGCACAGGGACGGGGTTCCATCCCTCATACCACATGCCATACTGAACCCACCCCCAGGGTATGGGGGTGCACACCTGTAATCCCAGCCCTGGGAAGGCAGCAAACAGAAATATCACTAGGACTCTGATCTGCTAGTGAGACCTTGTATCAAATACATTTAAAAAACAATCAAAGAAAACAAAAACTAGACCCATCTTTCATCATGCATTAAATATCAGAACGAGTATCAAAAATGAATCAAAGAGCCAGGTGTGGTGGCGCATGCCTGTAGTCCCAGCATTTGGGAGGCTGAGGCAGGAGGACTGGTGTGAGTTCAAGACCAGCCTGAGCTACGAAAAGTGAGCTCAAGGCCAGCCTGAACTGCATAGCTAGACCCCGTCTCAAAAAAATAAAATAAAAATAAAAATTAAAAAAAGAGTCAAAGATCTAAATATTGAAACAGAAACACTAAATCTTCAGGAATATAGAATAGGTAAAATTCTTGAAGACTAGGCAGACTTCATGAACAAAACCCCAAGCACACAGAAAATATCACAACGAATCAACAACTGGGATCTCATCTTATTAAAAAGCTTTTGCACAGCAAAAGAAACCACCAACAGAGTGAAGAGATAACCCAGTGTGGGAAAAATTTTCCAGTACATAAACAACTCAACAGTGTGCCTGTAATCTCAGCATTTAGGAGGCTGAAAACAGGAGAATCACTATAAGTCAAAGCTATGTAGTAAAATCCTGTAGACCTTGTCCTAAATACAGGGGGGTCGGGGTGGGGGGGACACTGGATAGTGCAGTAGAATAAGCGCTTGCCTGGAAAGAGCAAGGGCCTTACATGGTTTCAAAGTTAATCCTGAGGGGATTTGACTGACCTTGGGAGATACGAAAGTTCCATGTTCTGTTATACAGGTCTTGCTTTAACTTACTCTTAACCACCCCGCAGAAAAGTTTAACTACGAAGCATAAAACGTAAAGCTAGATTAGTATGCTGAACTATAAAAGGCTTAAATTAACAGCTTCCAACACTGCCAGTTTCACCAGTAACCCACCGCAATTATGGAACACTGGACTATAAATACAACTACTTTCTCTTAGTTTAAAGAGAAGAAATTTTTTGTACCAATAACAATTAGAAAATTTACATCTGTACCCTGTACTCTGTATAACTACTGAGACAATATGCATTATATCAATTATTGCTAACGTACTACTAACGTGTTTCGAAACTGTCATATTGTTATTAGAAGTAATAAAAAATTTTTAAAAAAAGAAAGAGCAAAGCCCTGAGTTCAAGCCCCAGTTTCAAAAAACAAAAAAAAAAAACCCTCAAAACAATCAGGACCCCCCTTCCCCCAGTTTAAAGACTCATTGCAAAAATCTGAAATGAAACAACACTTCTCAGATACAGAAGTGGAAACAGCAAATAAATAAGCAAATGTCCAGTATCACTGGTCACTGAAAGATGCAAATTAAAACTGCTGCGATTCCAGCTCACCCCAGAAAGACGGTTACCATGTAGGAACCAACCAGTAACAAGTGCTGGCAGAGCTTTTGGAGAAAGGAACCTTCTCTGCAGTTGGTGGGAGTGCAGACTGGTCAAGCACAGGAAATCAGTGTGGTCTTCAAAAACGTATGACTAGAGTTTCCATTTGATCCAGCTAACCCTCTTCTTGATATCTTCCTCAAAGAATAAAAAGCGTTATATATACCGCCCAGTTTGTATTGGCTAAATCTTGGAAACAGCCCAAATGCCCATCAACTGATGAATGGATCAAGACGGGCTATTTTTTTTTTTTATACAATACTATTCTGCCTTAAAGGATAAACTTGAGACATTCCTAGCTAAGGGGACGCACCTTGAGAACTTGCTCTCAAGCGAAAGAAATTGGACACACATGGAAATACCATCATTCTCTGGTGTGAAAAACTGAAAGCGTAAATGAGGAGCAAACGTACAACGTATTGTGACACAGGAGGCAAACATACAAAGCTTTTGTAAGAGGGGAAGAGGGGTTGACAGGAGGGAAGGGGTATGGAAAACAAAGCAAGATATGTCACGTACAGGTGCCCATTTCCTATGATGAATGGGATCATTCTGTATATTTAAAACCTATCAATAAAATTCAACACCACCAAAAAAGTCTGTATAACTCTTTAATTACACTACATATTCAACAAAGGCTAGTTATTATAAATGGTTTGAGACCCTGTCTCAAAAAGACAAATACATAAATAGTTTGAGTTCTATATTATCTATAAATTTTTGTTTTGTCTCATTGTGTAGTTCAGGCGGGCCTTGAACTCCTGACAATCTTTCCTGCCTCAGGGTATTAAAAGTGTGACTACATCTGGCTGCTTGCATTTTTTATATCTTAAGCCAATATTTTATAATTTTACAGTTATTACAAAAAAACTCTTATAGCTGGGCATGGTGGCACACGCCTGTAATCCCAGCACTTGGGAAGCTGAGGCAGCAGGATCGGTGAGAGTTTGAGACCAGCCTGGGATACAAAAGTGAGCTCAAAAAGGCTCCGTGGCACAAGTACCTGCCTGGCAAGTGCAAGGTCGGGAGTTTGAACCCCAGTCCCGCCAAAAAAAAAAAAAAAAAAAAAGTGAGCTCAAGATCAGCCTGAACTGTACAGCAAGACCCTGTCTCAAAAAAGACAAACACACACACACACAACACATACTCTCTTGTTTCAAGAACTGTTGATTCTTCAGGTGTTTAGGATCTAACTTAAATTGAACTCTTCAGTTGAATTTACTGTTGTTTTAGGTTTTCCCAGTTCATGAAGATGTAAGCCAGATGTTTGAAGATCAGACTGGGGGCACATGCTTAAAAGATTTTTCTCAAATAGAAAACATAAAAATAGAGTATTCCAGTATTACTCTAAAGGTTCACAACTCCCAAAATTACACTACCAAAAATGGTGATAATATAAATACCTACAACATTCCAACAATGAAAGGAATATGTTTAAAAATACATATGTAATTGCTTTTGACACCAGTTGGACATTTTTTGGTGCCTGAAAAACTTGATCCAACTTTTTATTCCTTGTAGTAATGAACTTTTAACAGGATGTAACACTTGCAGACCACGGGTCACTTTAACAAATTGGTCCCAGCCGGGCCTGGTGGCGCACGCCTGTAATCCCAGCATTTGGGAGGCTGAGGCAGGAGGATCAGTGTGAGTTCGAGACCAGCCTGGGATACAAAAGTGAGCTCAATGCCAGCCTGAATTGCATAACGAGACCCTGTCTCAAATAGACAAAAATAAAATTGGTCCTACACCCCCAGGGGTGTTTCACTTAGGTAACAATTTGGAAAAACAGACTCCAGGTCTCCACACCTCTCACACAAGCGATGATATCTGCAGCCTTCACACCCGGAGGTGGTGTGCCGCGAGCAGCTCGACCCAGTACTCAGGAAGCTGATGCAGGAGGATCGCAGCCGGAGCTTGGGTTAAGAACTGAATATCGAGACCCTGTCTCAAAAAAATCAAAATAAATAAATATACTAAGAACTAAAAAGAAAAGGGAGACGGTGGATCCCGAACGACGCAATCTGCGACGGCGGGCGTTCGCGGTTTCCCCGCTGGTCTCGCTGACAGTTCCCAAGCTGGGGGCCCCTGAGTGCGAGCGGCAAGGTCGGGCGACGGTAAATCAAGAGCCAGAGGCGGCGGCTGCGCGACTTCGGCCGGGGGTGCGGCCCCGGGAACAACGCGGTCGCGAAGGCTCGCAGCCCCTGCCTCCGCGCCCCGCGGACGCACATTCCCGGACTCCGCTGCGGTCTCACAGGGCCACTGAGTCTAGCTGGCAGCAGACAAGGGTCTGTATGCTAACGCAGCGCCCGGCCGGCCGAGGTCCGGAGAAGTTGGAGAGCGATCCTTGCGCCACCAGGGGAACTGCCGTCGAAGACAGTCGCGAGCCTCGGCGCCGACGCCTCAACCGAACTTGGGTCTTTGGTCCCGCCCACTGCTTAGCGAGGATTGGTGGAGGAAAGCAGTGCGGGCACTGATTGGAGGGCGGCGGACGCTTCTGGAGACCACGAGTTCGGTTGCTCCACAGGGCTAAATTTACCTTCCGACCCGGACCTCGCCACCGGCGAATCGGATCTCAATGGACGTGGCTTAGGCGGTGTCCCTGAGCTGAGCGCACCACCCTGTCCCCACACCATTCTTTCCGCCGTTTCGTATCTCACCGCCTCTCCCTTCTTCCTCCTTCCAGTCTGCGACGACTGGCTCTTCACCCTGTTCAGGCCTCGGTGAAGGTGAGGAGCAGAGCCGTCGGCACGCTCAAGCGGCGCTCCCCGAAATGGCCGTCGCCTCCCGCGGTCTAAAATGGCGGCCATGGGCTGGGCTGTGCACCGCGGCGCCGCTGGGCAGCCCAGCCGCGGAGCCGCACTCTCCGGCGCCGATGGAGAGAGAGTAGAAAGGCGTGGGGTGCCGAGGTGGTGTCCTGGGGACCTTAGTGGAGGCGACCGTCGGGGGACGCGACGGGAACCGGCCCGGCCCCGCGCGAGGGAGGAGCCGAGGGGCGGCAGGTCCGGTTCGGCTGGGGTAGCCACCCCGCCGGGCCTCCTCCGGCCGGCCGCGGGGATTGGCCGCGCTCGACCCTGCCCTATGCCGGGAGCGCGCTGTGTGCCCCGGGAGCACCGCGCGTGACGGGAAGGGAGCGCCGGAGGAGGAGGAGGCTTTCCCTCCTCGGAGTGGAAGGGCAAGGCCCCTCGGGGAAGACAGCTTAGTTATCCCCACGAGATCCGCGCAACTCTTCTGAAGACGTGGCGCTCCTGAGCTCGCTAGTCTCTGTCCTCTGACGGCGCGGGGGAAAAATCCTAATTCTTGAGCTGACCCAGCATCCGCGCGAAGTTACCTTGTCAAATCCAAGTTGAGACGGTGGAGGAGAAGCTTCTTTTTGCTCACGATAAGAGAGATTTTATTTTTTCTTTGGCAGTTGTAACCCATCCTAAATCTGTTTTTCTGTGCGACACCATTTGTGGTACCAGTTTTGTGTGTGTAGGTATGTGTTTTAATGCTTGGGGAGTAGAATGGTCAGGAACATACAAGTAATGACTAGGCACGCGAGCTATGCGATCACACTTTGGGCTGTGTGCGTGTTTCTTAAAAAATAATGTTAATTTAGGAGGTGATTTAATCTCTGTGTCCTCTCTGAAGTGGAATTATTAGTATCCCAAGCTTTTGTCTTGGGATAAACATAAACTAATCTATACATGGAATATACACAGTTACTGACATGTAGTGGACAATAATTACTCAATAAACGTTAATTGCTTTAGGAGGGAGCAAAACTGGTTATAGCCAAAGGTATATTTCAAATAACAGTTACGTACGAAATTCCATTTTAGTTCAGTGCTGCTTTTAGAGACATTAAATGGGGTTGTGCTTTCAAAATTTAGGGTTAGCTTCGGAAAGTTTTGTACGTTTCTATGAAGGCAGCGTGAAAGGGAGCACTTGAAAGCAGTGAAATTGTCAAGTATTAAAACAGGGTGAAAGTGCAGCGTTTTTACTTTACTGGAAGCTGCGCGTCTTCAGTTTCAGGTTGCACCACCAGTAAGATTCACTTGCACTACCTGAATTTAAAGTAAGTTGGGATGCATGGTCGGTTGTCTTAGAGGTTTGTAGTTAGTGCTGTTTGTGGCAATGTCTGATTTTCATTTCTTTCATTCTAGGGTTGTGATTATTCCCCTTCCCAGCCCATCCCTTAATTTTATTCTTTTGAAGAGTCTACCTTTCCAGCTGACAGTGGAGGGTGTGATTGCGGAAGGCAGTGCTCCTCACGTCAGGTATCTTACCCTGCTTTACCTGTTAACAAGAGAACCATTTTTTTTAAACTTCATTTATTTATTTATGTTATGGCAGGCTCAGCCTGCCCTGGGGTGGGGCTGGCCCAGCGTGTGCTGGGGATCAAACCGCTGTTCCTGTGGTTGTCTAAGCAGGCGCTTTAGACAGCTGAGCTATCTCGCAGGCCCAAAAGAACCATTTTGATTTGGCATCTAACATGAGAATATCAGTCTTACTCTGTAGCCAGATGAAAAAGCCTGAGTCAAGTGTAGCCATACTTGTTTAGATAATATATATCTAACTTATAAAAAACAGTATTCCTTGCTGTTTTTATTATACTTTTTATTATATAAAGGAGAAAACTTTTTTTAAACGAACTTAATATTTTCTTAGGGTCCCAGTGAAGTCTTAGGTAGTAAAATGGAATGCAAAGTAATTAGTAAAAGTATATATTACTTTCAGTAAGTTTTAAAAATATAAGCGTCTGTAATTTTTATTTTTTAATAATTTTTTTAAGTTTTAGTTTTTAGTGGTACCAGGGATTGAATTCAGGACCTTGTGCTTGCCAGGCAAGCACTTATTTTACTGAGCTATCTCCCTAGCCCAGGATCTGTAATTTTGAAGTCCAGAGAAATAGTACCTAACTTTTGATCTATAGTTTATTCTTCATTATTAACACATAACATTTAAGATACAATGGAATTCTGTCTTGCAACACTTTGAACTTTATATTTTTAATATAGCTCATTAGAATTGTGTGGCCACCTGTGAAGGGACGCTTAGGACATACAGTAGCATCAATACCTAATCCATCTAGTGGCAGTAGGCATCAAAGAGCTAAAAGTTTCCGTCGCACTGCATGAGATGAGGTTATGAACTGTACTGTTTGCACACGTAGAGTTGTATTGAAACCCAGCCACAGCCACTCTTCACCCTACCTTTATGGCTGCTGTTAATGCTATAGTTACAGATTTCAGCCGGGCAACAGAGACTCTATCACTCTATCACTCTATACAGCCCTTTGCAAAATGTTTGCCAGCCCTTGCCATGGGAGATATTCCTAATTACATTCTTTTCCTAAAATATGTTTATCAACTCTTTGTTATTTCTTATCCTAATGGTTCCCAGCTGTTTTATAACATGTTAATACTCTAGTGTTTTGAGAAAGAAATTGATGCTGATAATAGTTCTGCTGTTTGTTTAAATATAAGTGTAAGACTCATTTCTATAGCTTTGTTTTTGTGTGATAGTCTGCCTTTAAGAAAGGTGTGCCATGCCTGAGAGCACCAGCAAGTCACATGAGAGACCACCTGATAAGCGAACGTGTGATGTTCCATCTGCACGTTGATGCGCAGGCAGCATTTACAAATTAACTGATCACCTTTTTGTGTCCTGTCTTGTAATTTCAACATATTTGTAATATTCAATCTTTATTCTAAATTAACCATGTTTTGTACCACAAACTCGTTGACCATGGATCTTTTGCTGAAGCAAGGAAGTCTTAAACAAGAAGTAGAATCTTTTTGTTACCAAATTGTATCTGACTCAAATAACCAAAAGGTTGAAATATTACAAAGTGAAGATGAACAGTTGCAGCCATCAGTTTCTAAAAAACCAGACACTGAGTTTTCCAGGGTCAAATTTGTGTCTGGTACCAATAAAACGACATTTAGTAAGAAACCAAAAAAGAGAAAATATGATGAAAGTTATTTATCTTTTGGATTTACTTATTTTGGAAATAGAGATGCACCTCATGCTCAGTGTGTATTATGTAAAAAAATCTTATCAAATAGCTCTTTAGCCCCCAGTAAGCTACGAAGACACTTGGAAACTAAACATGCTGCATATAAAGACAAAGACATAAGCTTTTTCAAGCAGCATCTTGATTCACCTGAAAATAATAAACCCCCAACACCTAAAATTGTCAATACAGATAATGAAAGTGCTACAGAGGCATCATACAATGTAAGTTACCATATAGCCTTGAGTGGAGAGGCTCATACTGTTGGAGAATTGCTTATTAAACCTTGTGCAAAAGATGTAGTGATGCGGATGTTTGATGAACAATATAGTAAGAAAATAGATGCAGTACAACTTTCAAACAGCACTATTGCACGTCGAATTAAGGATTTAGCTGCTGACATTGAAGAAGAGCTTGTTTATAGACTGAAAACCTGTGATGGGTTCTCACTTCAGCTCGATGAGTCAGCTGATGTTTCGGGACTTGCGGTGCTACTTGTGTTTATTCGTTATAGGTTCAATAAATCTATTGAGGAAGACCTACTCTTATGTGAATCTTTGCAGAGTAATGCTACAGGTGAAGAAATATTCAATTGCATTAACAGTTTTATGCACAAACATGAAATTGAATGGGAAAAATGTGTCGATGTTTGTAGCGATGCTTCTAGGGCAGCAGATGGGAAGATTGCCGAGGCCATCACCTTGATGAAGTGCGTGGCTCCCGAGAGTACCAGCAGCTGTTGCCTGCTATATCGACATGCACTAGCAGTTAAAACAATGCCTACGTCTCTTAAAAATGTGCTAGATCAAGCAGTACAGATCATCAATTATATTAAAGCTCGACCACATCAATCCCGACTACTAAAAATTTTATGTGAAGAAATGGGTGCTCAGCACACAGCACTTCTTCTCAACACAGAGGAAAGGTGGCTTACCCGAGGTAAAGTTCTTGTGAGACTTTTTGAACTTCGGCGTGAATTACTGGTTTTTATGGATTCTGCTTTCCCACTATCTGATTGTTTAACAAATTTATCTTGGCTGCTAAGACTTGCATATCTTGCAGATATTTTTACTAAATTAAATGAGGTTAATCTGTCAATGCAAGGGAAAAATGTAACAGTTTTTACAGTGTTTGATAAAATGTCATCATTGTTAAGAAAATTAGAATTTTGGGCCTCATCTGTAGGAGAAGAAAACTTTGACTGTTTCCCTACACTCAGTGACTTTTTGACTGAAATTAATTCTAAGGTTGATAAAGATATTTGCAGTGCAGTTGTGCAGCACTTGAGGGGACTGCACTCTACCCTTCTAAAGTACCTTCCCATAACAAATGCCAGTAGTACTTGGGTGAGAAATCCGTTCACAGTAACTGTTAAACCAGCCTCATTAGTGGCACGGGATTATGAGAGCCTGATTGATTTAACATCTGATTCTCAAGTGAAACAAAATTTCAGTGAACTTTCACTAAATGATTTCTGGAGTAGCCTAATCCAAGAATACCCAAGCCTTGCAAGGCGTGCAGTTCGTGTGCTTCTTCCTTTTGCTACAATGCACTTGTGTGAAACAGGATTTTCTTATTATGCTGCAACTAAAACAAAATACAGAAAGAGACTTGATGCTGCACCTCATATGCGGATCCGCCTTAGTAATATTACACCTAATATTAAAAGAATATGCGATAGAAAGACACAAAAACACTGTTCTCATTAAAAGTGGAGAGTTTTGCATGTCTCTTGATAACCAAATGTAAGTCAAAATAAAAGACTTTATTTCATTTCTGGTATTTGAGGTTTTAAATAAAATGATTGAAACTGTATTTCAAATTTTTAAGGAAGATAAAAGATGAAAAAAAACTTTAATTTCCATAGAGTTTCATAGTCATAACTGGGTACAATTCACAAAATAAAATTCAGTTCTTAGCATAATGTATCTCTAAAATCTAATCCCTATCCATTTTTCTAGCCATGCTTGGCCTGCAGCCTTCCAATCCCATGTAACTTCTTGTCATTCCTTAAGTGTATCACACTGTTTCATGCTTCTGGTCTCAAAAAGCTGTTTCATTCCCATCTAGCTTTCTGACAGATTCCTGTTTGCTTTGCAATACTTTGACTTATCTTCAGGTATTTTTGTTCACTATA